>JAUBNY010000700.1:8343822-8358100 GCA_032275445.1 Crypturellus soui
ACCCGCTTGGATGCAGCCCTGTGCCAGGTGCTCTCGGTGGCCCTGCGTGTGCAGGGGGGTTGGACTAGATGACCTCTGAAGGTCCCTTCCAACCTTAGGCATTCTATGATTCTATGATTCTATGATTTCTGTTTGTTTTCAGTTGCAGCTATGTGGAATAATATATGCAATGTTTTATGAAGGATCAAAGTGCTGTCATCAACATGAAACCGAAGTGAGGGTACAAAATCTATGGGGAGAGTGTTGGAGGAAGTGTGGGGTGGTGTACAGTTTGTCCATGCTGCCTAATGGATTGCTAATGCAGGGCTATAGACATTGCCCTCATCTACGCTCCTTTTTTTTCCTCTGGAGATTTTGGGAATACAAGTATTATGCTGGCCCTAAAAATATTAATTTATCTCTTTATTGTAACAGTAAATACAGTTTTAAATCACAAAAAGAACCTCAACATACTGCTTTTCCTTTTCTATGGCAGGTTTTGTCCCTAAGTAGAGCTTTAAGCTGAGAGGAATGTGCTGTTATTAGTTGGACTTGGTGGCCAAACAAGAAACCATTATTATTACTTTTTCATCTAAGTTTGCCCATGCTACTCCAAAACTGGGTCTTCTGGCAGCACTCTGTGAGAAAAGTTCAGAACTCCTGAACAACATGAGTTACAGCTCCAGGCCAGCCCAGCATCTCTGGTAATACAAGTCTCTCACAAATTCACAGTTACCCAGGTCTTTACAACCAGCTTTGCTAAACTATGTGGATATATCTGTCAAAATCTTCATTCAAAGGGGATTTCCCTCCCCTCTTTCTTTTGTTCATTGTTGTGTTCAAAATTAAAGTTTTCCTAGGTAAATATTTTTTTGCGCTCTTTTCTGCACTCAGATATGCACTCCAGTGTTATAGCCCTCAAACCCACTGCCACTCAAGCTCTTTCTGTGCTTTCCACTGAAGCATGTGTGCTTTTAAAAGACTTGCTCTGCATTTACTCTCCAGCATACAGCCAAAGGTGGGAATGCTCACAGCCACTTACAGCCTCTTTGAGGTGGAGGTTCACCCAAAATAAACGGCCCTGAGGCCTGAGCCTTTTCCCCACAGTTGGCACGGACGGAGCAGCGCAGCCCCCCCACCCCGCCAGCTTTGTGCTCTGCAATCACTGCTCTCCCATTTACTTAGGTCACAGCAGCATCTGCCCGAGGGAGTGCAAATTACTGAAAGCAGGGATAAGAGCACTTCTAATGGATGGCATCCTTATTTTTATGCTCCCATGGGTGGGGACTGAGGGCAGGGAAGGATGTGCGTGGTCTTCAGGGTATGCCTCTTCCCTTGCAAGCAGAAATTATTCTTACAATGGACCACTACTGAAGCTCGATGTACTGTAGTTAAGCGACAAACTCACATATCTCTGCATTATTTTTATGTCCAGAAAGAAAACAAATTCTGCCTTCAGAGAGAAAGGAAAGGATTCAGTGCCCATAGCAAAGCACTAAACCCAGCAAAGACCTTTGTGTGAATTCAGTGGGCTTCAGATGCAGAGAGAGCAGCTGTTTCCACTCTTTGCATGGGCTGGTTCATGGGTGATTGCACATACTGCTGAGATCGTAACAACTACTAGAGATAATTTTTCTGATCAGAGCAGTTGGTAACGAAAACAGAAAATTCTACCTACCAGGAGGCAGCTCTGTGCTATGGCTGGGGAACATCTGTTTTCCAGCTTTGACTAGACCCATGATGTATGAGCCCATGGCTATCTCACTGACAGGATAGTGTGTGTCAACAAATTAGTGTTAAAGAAAACTAAGAGCAACACATTCCGTAATCTGTTGCAGGGCTATCATTTCTGCCAGGAAACCATATTCAGACGGAGTGAAGACACTCTGTCTTTGAGGATCACATTTTTCAAGGCACTTTCAGATATACAAATACTTAAGTATTTAGAGCCAGTATTTGTATCTATTTGCTTTCCTGTACACTGAGCTATTGCTTATAAGACAGGATATCAATGCTTCAAGTTAATTAATATTAAAATATATTAATATATGTATGTAACATTCCCAGAGGTCAAAATATTTCTCCACATCACGTTTTTAAAGACAGATTTTACATACTTGGCCAGTCCCACATATGTACAATTAGCAGGCTGAAGGAGAAGTTAAATTGTGGAGTCAGTGATTTCACTCACTAATCAGGGTAGATTTTTCTAATAGACATCAGAATAACAGAATAATAGAGAATTTGAATCTTAAAGTATTTGAATGTCAGTTCTGGGCTAAGTTTATGTATAGATCAAGAAAGATATCCTAATATCCCCTATTTGAAATGCACATACTTCCAAAATATTTCACTTTACTAAAACTGATTCTTTGGTAATTCCTTGAATTGTTCATAGGGTTAAATATTACAAAATTAATCAAAAACATCAACACCAGTTGTAAGGTACTCTATATAGACAACATTTTCTAATTTGCCATGAAGGACGTCTGTAAAAAATATATAAATGCCTTACCTGTGAGGAATTTTAAAAACTCTCTGAAACAGACCCAGATCCAACTGAAACTGAGGCAATGAAAGAGACTTGGCTGGTAAATAGACATGGCAGGCGGAAAAAGCAAGAAAAATTGATTAGATGGTGAACCAATCATTTATAAAAGTGAAATGTAATTGGTGAATCTCCATGACAACCTCATTGAATAGCCTTTAACCATGCTTTGTCTTACTCATGTGTTACTCTTCACATTTGTATCTGCTTACCCTGTTCCCTGTAGGAACAGGTTTGCCAGAGAAGGATTTGCAGCAGGAACGATTACACATACATGTACATATTATATATGTATACCTACACACACATTCACACACTCCCATCTGTGGCATAAAATGCTTCTTTACATCAGAGAGCCAGAAATTCCAAGGAAATTAATATACATCCATTTATTTGATTATTCCATTTTTTTTCAGTCTTTGCCCACCTCACACCAAGTCCTAATATTGATATTTACCTTCTATAGAATCTAGAATTTATTTGCTAGACCATATCATTTGATGAACAATTTATTTTTAGCAGTATCCCAGTTAAAAGTATGGCACAACAATCCACGCAAATGGCAAATACATGGAGTATGTTTCTGCAACAGTTCAAGGCTGCTTTGTGTTCCTTTGATGCAGGCAGAACAGCTTCCCTGACTTGCAATAAGGTCTTGCTGTTGAATGAAATTAGAGTCCCTAACGATATTCCCCTCGTCCTATGCCCAGACATGTAGTCTAAAACTCATCTAGTCCTAGCAAAATTGTCCTTCAAGACAGTGTTTACTGTCCATAGCAGGAAAGAGGATGTTTGCTTCTGGGACACATGTTGGTTCTGTCTTATAAAACTCACAGTCTGTAATGGTGAGGCCTTTAGTTTGGATATATATGAGTTCAGCCTGAACTCATACTAAGGAATACAGGCACACTTTGTAGGATCCCTGTCCCACACAAAGGTCAGCTCGTATCTGTAGATGAAGCATCGTTTATAAGAATAAACTGTTGCAAACTTGACTGCAGCATCCCAGTCATGCAGGCATATAATGCACACATGCTCAGATAGGTATTTCAGGAGTGTTGCACTGCTGGTGATGCACTCATATTTGGGAATTACAAATGTCCTAAGAAACCCATAGTGAATAGTAAGCAGTCAAACCCAAGCTGGGCTGCGCGTTGGACAGCCAAGATGAAGCAAAATAGTGAATAGCTGCTAGTTAAACAGACAGTGTCCACTGTGTGCTCTCAATGAGGCAAGGGAAAAATTATATATAATCCTGAAACAAAAGAGAAAATCACAATGTCTCCATGCGAGGAGGGCTGATTCAGCCTGGAAGTGTCACTGCCTGGAATATTGTAACTGCTGGCAGCTTGGCTGAGAATATGACGTTCTTCTATCACATGGTGTGTTGGACTACACATAGATGTGAAAATACATTAAGGATTGCATTATAAATACATATGCAAAATATAAGCACTGAGTGTTTTTTCAAAAAAAGGGAGACAGTACTGAAGGGTGGTTTACTTATCATAGCACAATTGGAAGGGAATGCCCTTTTTCTCAGGGAAAACACACATATGTGCAGAAGAAGGCAAAAAAGAAAAGGTCAAATCCTCCCATAAGAATTCCCCACAGCGCTTGACATCAATCTTTCATGGGTTCATGCTCCTCATTCTATATTGTTTCCCCAACTCTGCTTATACGATTTGTAATAAAACATAGCTGGTGGAAAATATGATGAAAGATAAAGAGTGATTTTAAAGTAGTTCTGCAAAGGCCTGTTTATATTTCCTGTCGGTTCATTTTTCAGAAAAAGAAGAAAAAAAAAGAAGACTTGCATTAAACTATGAAATGTGATCATTTCACTACTTTATGAAGCAGGCCTGTAAGGTCAAGAAACACTGCACACACTTTAACCTCTTCATTACTGGATCTGATTTTTCCTTATGATAATATCTCGGATACTTGGTAACAACCCTACTGTGCAATCAAGCATTACCCATCCCTAGAGAAAGTTGGCCAAAGCTCATTGTTGCATAACTATATTCTATATGCAAAATATTCTATGTCAGGCTGACACATGCATTTAACAAAAGCGGTTTCCAAACCAAAGCAAAGCAAGCCTTATGTTTGTTCCTGCAAAGCTATCCTCTGAGTGGCTGCCAGGGCTCTGTCCTTCCCAGTCAGCTGCAGCTGGACTTAGGGCACCTATTTTGGATGCCTGGATTCAACATGATGCTACCAAAAAGTCTGTCGTGATCTCGACAGGACCGCTTAGGCCGCCTCACAGACCATCCCCGCTGCGTGTTGGGGAGCTACACGCTCTCTCCGTGCAGGGGAGGGAGCAGGCCCAAGGCTCACGTGAAGGAGCAATCAGCGCAGGAGCGTTTCTGAGCCCCTGGCTCCCGCGCTGGGGCTGCTGTGGCCATAGGAGCTACTCGTCCAGGGCAGGCGCCTGTGGAAGAGCTAGAAGGGAGTCCCACCACCTCTTTCATTCTGGTTAAAGCACCACTATCCCTGGGAGTGCGTGGCTGGCACCCCTCAGCCCCAGGGGATTGAAAGCCAGGCCTGGTCCTTCCCAAGAATTGCTTTAATCATTAGCCAGGGAATAACCAGGGGAAAGATTGCCTTCCACCGTTCCCACAGAAGTTACTGACCCTGTTGGAAATGATGGTAAGCAGCCAGAAAGAAGTAAGACTTCGCGGATATGATGTTATTTCGGCACCAAACTCCCGTGTTCCTCTGCTTGGCGTGGTGCATACTCCAGCATTATAGGACATGGTCCGGACATCCCTGCATGCAGCCCTCCCTTTAGAAAAGGGCTTTGACTACAGTTGAGGGACTGTCTCTTCAATCATTTTAAGCTCATAACATTTTATGAACAAAACCACATTCTGCTTATTTCAAATATGCTGGCCCTGATTCTCTCACCCTGTACTGTAAGGACAGATTTATTCTAAGCAATTCAGTTCAGGTGGGCAACTTCGTGGCTTTTCCAAAATTCAGATCTGAATTAATACACCAAGAATGCAAGTGAGCACTAAGTGGTTTAAAAGACAGGCCCAGAAACAGTTTTGCACCTGAGCCTGCTTTTACTTCAGCCTGAAATAGATCTAAAGCCCAGTGCTAAGGCTTCAGGAAAAAAAAAAAGTCATCCATAATTCATAAAAATTATCAAATCGATCTTTCCATCAGCAAAGAATTAATGAATCAAAACCAGAAGTGTCTTTTAATTATAAAAAGCAAACAGTGCCCATAATGAAGAACTTAACATGCCTTATTGTCTACAACTGTGTACAGACTTATGATGAATGAAGATCAATTTACTTAGAAAGCTGCAACTGGTACCGCTACAGAGCTTGTTGGATATTTGCCAGGAAAGGCAAAGTCTCTTCTGACTTTATTCTGGATCAACCATAAATATGAGAAATGACCTGTCATAGTATAAATCCTCGGGAAAGGTCTGTGGAATGCAGACAAGCAGCTAACTTAATCAGTCATCAGGGGTTACTTCTGCTTTGTGCGAACAGGATAGAGCGAGCGCTCCCCTGGCAATGAAACCGGCAGTTTTATAGAGGCACTTGTGTGTCAGTAACCATCTTCTCTTTTCCCACCAAAACGTGATGGTCCCAAGAAAGCCTCCCAGAGCACTTCAGCTGCTTGCTCTTACTTATTTATCACTGACTGTGGCTGACAAAGGCCACCAAAGTTTCTCAAGAACAAGGGCTGTTTATCCAACGTGGCAAACGTCTGGCCGCATGCATAGTGTTTACTAACGATCATGCAGTTCTTCTGTAACAAAGAATTCTGGCAATATCACGTGAGATAATTATTTCGGCCAGTCATAATTAGTTTAATGATTTGAGCTTACTTGGTTGATTAGGCTGTGGTAAATGGGTCTAACATGTTCTGGCTTCTTGATTGATTTTTGGAGTATTCCATGTAATGTTAACATTTGACAAGCGATTACTCACAGCACTCACATTGTGTGCAGAGATACTCACATCCAGTGGCTGCTCTTCTTGGCATGCACATGTTAGGTAATGCATCCCATAGCACAGCCACAGCTTGGAAAGGCTCTACCACAATCCTTTGGCTTTTTGTTTTTATTATGTAGGAAATGAAATACAATGTTGTACCAAAAGCAATGATAAATAAGGCTTCATTACCACCCAGCCTTTCTCTTAGTTGATATTCAAGATTTTCATACCATTAGCCACACTGCATCCATAGTTGTGTTTTCAACAACTGTGGTGATCTCTGTTTTCCAATGTTGGATGAAACATTAAAGAGTAGTTCTTGGAATCCTGTTAGGAGAGAGGGAAGGGGATAAAAGAACATGGACCATGTTAGCATTGTGCCCACCTTTCCCATTCTCACACCAGCCCCTTTTCCTAGTCATGAAATAGCAATGGGGCAGATCTATGCATCTGGTCTTATGTCCACAAAGGAGGACAAACTGGTACAGGGCTCCTGCCTGCTTATACTGATATCTCCTGATCCTTCCTGCTTAATTTCTTGTACGTTTTTAAGGGGAGAGAAGGGAAACAAATCTGCTATGTTCTTTAGATCAGTGTTTCTTTAATCAGAGACCGTACCTGCTAAATGAGTATGATCTTTTTTCCACTTGGCCAATAGGTTCAGGGGATTGTGAAGCTCCTAAAGGGGATTGTGCATATTTCCTAGTGTACTCACAAGAGAATTGGAGTTCAGTTCTCATGTGTGGTGTTATTACAGGTCACTATTATTTAGACTGCAAAATAGACTAAATAGCAGGTGCTTCCTATATTGGGGAAACTTCCTGTTTGGGAGCAATCTTTCGTATACAGTTTACACACAGGCAGGTTGTGCTGTGCTGTATCTAGCACATGTCCAAGTAGTGCAAAATTCAGCACGTTCTCCATGTGAAGACATCAGTCCTTCTCTGGAGAAGCCAACTATGAGCCTTTCTGCAGCCATTGCTGTGTTTGGATGCTGCAGGGCAGGGGTTTACGAGGCTTTCACTAACTTCTGCTGTTTGATACACCAGGGCTAGTAGCCCACTTCACAAAGCGACTTTCAGTTCTTCTTAGAAAGCAGAAGCGAAGAGACAAAAGGACTTGCTTCGGTTTCAGAACTTCTGTTTTCTCTTTTATTATATTTTCACAAGAGGATTTAATTTTGATCCTTATTTATGCCAACTCTTTGCCGAGTCTTACTGTTTATACATGTATATCATGGGCTTCTAACACATAAAGATATTTGTTGGTAAACACTGGGTTCACAAAACTGTGCATAGCAGTGGATATTATGAAACTAACATTTGTGAGCTTCAAAAACCCTGGTTCAGTGCCTGCCTAAACCTCAGGGGATCTTAAGATCAAGACAGAAAATCTTAAGTCCTTCAGGCTCCCTTTCTGCAACAACCTCAAAACATTTCACTCTTAGGAAACTTAAATACTTAACCCCTATGTTCCACTAATGTGTTAGTAGGTCTCACAAATATGGAATTCATCTGCTTTTTTTTGGTGGAAGGTAGCTTCAGAGCACACTGGAGTCATATCCACAGGACTATGCTCTACATAAAACACCGTGGCATTGAGTGCTTTTTTTTTTTAAATAAAGAGACAGGAGGAGCTATGGAGGAGTAGGTTCCTTTGATTAGCTGTATAATAGTTAAGGCTGATGATAGATCTAAGATGCTAAAGAGCTCATTTCACTTCCCTCCTCTGCCCTAAGCCCCTGAAGGACACACTGCCCACCTCTGAGGAGCATACCCTGAACACCAGGCTGCAGACTACTTTCCTGCAGCATCTGAAGGATATTTTTAAAATTAATCAGGTCAGGGAATAAACCTTTAGCCAGATGACTGGAGCACTCAGGAATAATAAAAAAAAACCCCTGGACTTCAGAGCCTACTGCATGAATTGTTTCAATATCTTTATAGAAACTGTGCTTGGAGTCAAAACCAGAACTGTGGGCTCCCCAGGCAGTGCCCCTAATCATGAGACTGCAGCACTAATTTTGCTCAACCTTTTTTGGGCTTTTCTCGTACCATGCAAAGATCTACATGTGGAACTGAAGGTATGTTCCTGTGTCTTCCTCCCCAATACACATAATATATGCGTACAACATATATTATATACATATGTATATATATATATACACACAAACAGCAACTGCATACATTAATCATGCATACACGCACTCATGCACAAACACTCATGCATAAATAAGTACTGGCAGCTAGGGTACTCTTGTGGCAAATAGCAAGTATTTTGTACAGTTCTGCTCCGTAAAAATGGAACTATGAATACACATTTATTAATAAATGAAGTAAAATGACAAAAGGAAAGATTTATTTTGGTGACTCAATTTGGAGAGAAGCAATAAGATAACAAATCAGGTGTCCCTACTGGAGCAGGGGAGTTAGACTAGATGATCCCTAGAGGTCCCTTCCAACCTTAACCATTCTGTGAAATCTATCATATTTGAAATAGAGCCGGATGCATTGAAAACAATTTTCATTATCTAAATATTTAATTTATAAAATGAGATTTGTATTAATTTACATAATTTACTCACGCAGTGACTTGCAGTATAAACCTTACAGCTGTTGTTATACTGGAGGACTCTAGAGAACTTCCTTGGATGAGATAGCTGCATGTGAGCCATTTTTATACTGCTAAGTTAAATCATTTGTATTAAAACTCATATATGCTCATGCATCAGTGGGATAAGCAGAACACTTGGCATGAGACTGCATGGGTGGCGCTGCCAGGGCACTCTTTGACGTCCTCAGTGCTTTTGGGCCAGAGAAACTCAAAAGAATTCAGGCAATGTCAGAGGGGACATGCATTTATTTCCTTGGTGTGATCAAAAGTGAGGTCAGGGGAATGACTCTTTATCTGAAACTTACCTTCAAATGACTTTCTACCTGCACAAAGCCTCTAACAAACACAAAACTGTGCTGGCAAATCTTCTGTTTTCTCTTTTAGCTGGCTCCCTCAAGTGATTTCAAAAGCTTTTTTATCATTTTCTTCTTGTGGCGTAATGTGTGTTGCCCTTATCAAAGTCCTCGTGATAGGACTATTGTGGTAGGATGAGTATCTATTTTACACAGAGAATATACAAGAAAGAAAGCAGGGAGAAATCAATTGAAACATGCTCCCAGTGCGCGTTTCAGTCTATCACTGGTATACTTTGAATTGCAGCAAATGGCTCTTTCCCCTCTGGATCTATGGATCCCTATGCGAAGGCTCTTTCTTCCTGCCCCAGAAGTCTGGCATTCTGCCCCTTTCCTGCCCGGCTCCCTGCGCAGCTCTCCCCGAGACCCTGCTCTTGCCAGGCTGCCCTCCTCGCCCTGCACCCGCCAGCCCTTGGCATGACGTGCGGGGCCTTCCTTCCCCTCTGCCACCCTGACAGGGCCTGATAAAGGGAACACACATGGCACAGCAAGTCATGCAAGCCCTGTGCTGCCCGCTGTGCCATGCTCATGAAAGCACTCGTGTGAAGGCCCCAGAACACCCTCGCGGTCTGAGCCGCGATGCCAAGCACGCCGGCTGTGGGTGCTTGGGCCGCTTGCCTGCGGGCGCTCAGTACGGCCACAGGATCTGGGCTAGACGGAAGCAGGAGACTGGGCCGGGAGCGCAGCAGGGTCGGGAGCCGAGGGCTGCGGTCAGGGTCAGGGACGGAGGAAGGAAAAGGCAGACCGCGAGACAAGGGAGCAGCGGGTAGGGAGCCAAGCTTTCGGTCTGTGGCCAATAAAAGCATCAGTTCTAGCAGAAAGGGGTTTTTAAAGGAGCACACAGGTCTGGGGCACGGCTGGAAGTCAGCTGGGAGCAGGAAGCAGACCTGGGAGACAGCAAGACACAGGCAAACAGCTTGGGAGTCTGTGGCAGAGACAGGCATGGGCCACCTTGTCCCCCAGACCTTTCTCTTTCGTGGTCTTTAGCCCAGCCTCTGGCTACATTTTCGTCAAGACAGAGTGACCTTGTCCTGCTGGCTGCAGCAGCAGCCTCAGCCACAGTTTGCCTCAGATCTGCCCCTTCTCCAGCATCCTAATCAGCAGACCCAAAATCCTGGATTCTGGATAAGATTTCCTGACAAGCTGTGTATCCCAAAGCAGATAGTGGGCTACACTTGTGTAGTAGATGGACTCATAATTATATCCATGTGGCTGGCTGCAAGCTTAATACCCCACATGAGGCCAGGTAAAGGGTAACAGTGGCCAGATGGCCAGTTTGGTGGACTAAACCTGACCGGGCTGTCAGATTCCCCATGGAGTTTCAATAGGATCTGCTGCGTAGCAAAAGGACAAGGTTAGGTAGTTCTCAGCACACTGAAAAGGAGCAACATGAATCTTTTTCTCTGGGTTCAGAACCTCTCTCAAGCTTTAGGAATCATAGAAGTGGCCACAGGAGCATTGCCCTTCAGGGTTTTGGGCAGAGAACTGACTCTCATCTCCCAGTTTTTCTGATGAGCATCATAAAAAATAAGATTAGCAGAACCCAAAGGGCCTTCCACGCAAGTGCCCTTTCTCCAGCAGTGGCCAGCAGTGATTGCCTAGGGAAGGGAATAGGAGCAAAGCCAGACTTGTGGTAATAATTCCTCAAAGTATTTTTCCAGTTTAAAGCATGCTGCTTGGCAGCTGGGGGGATGCATTAAAGAGGAGAAGCTCTGAGTTCCCTTGTGCTGCCTCCTATCCACATGAGACATGATTTAATGCCACATTGCAAACACATCACAGGGGCGAGGAGGGAAGCCAGCTATTTGGATTGTGACTTGTGACATTCTTGAAGCTAGAGATGGACAGTGTTGAAGAAAGGACAGAAAGTTTTCCAAGACTTTCCAGAGAGATAAATGAGGAACAGAAACTGGGAAGTATCATCCAGCACATATTCTTCCCACGTTAGTATCTTTTTCTGCTGCTTTGGAAAATCTTAAGTTCACTGCAAATCTCTCAAAGCAGAGTCTAAGTATTATAGGTCTCCTGTACCTGAAAAGAGTGATTTATCCATTAATCAGGCAGCATTAGTCAGTGATTTGCAAACTAGTATGTCTGACTTACTGCTGTTTCTCCCTGTATTTAGAATACAAAATAGCTATGCTATGTGTGACCTCTGTTGTCTTACATTGACTTTTGGAGTAGTGCCTATTGTACATTGGCTCTAAATGTGCACAGATACATTCATATGTGTTCCCTATAATAAATAAGCAGGGAAACAACATAAAAATATATTTTAAGGTATTCTACAAAGGGGTTGCAAAGTTAATTCTTCCTTCTTAAATGTTTCTTGCATGAAAACTGAATGAAGTGATGAGCCAAGGAGGGCTTGTGAAAAGCTTATCAGGGGTAAATATTTAGAAAACTTTGCTATTACAGCATGATTCCTGACAAGTTTATCTTAAAAACTCTTGCTTTATACTATCCTCCAGCGCAGAAATTGCACAAAAATGGAAACTCAAAGTGGTTTCATCTGCAGCATATTCAGGCTTTCCATATGTGTTTCTAATGTTTCCCTAGACACCACTTTGAACTATTTAGGAAATCTCAAGGGTGGTGTTTGTTTAAGACTGGTGAACAGAATGGCACTACAGCCTGGGAACTGCATACGCATAAGAGAAATGCTGTCCTCATGAAATACCCTGTGGATGCCTTGAATTACTTTGTATTATAGCTGATGCTAAAAATAGCAGTGGGGTGTTATTGTTCCCCGAGCACTGGGAGCGTGCGGGGGAAAGCAGAGCTCTGACCCAGTGAGCCGAGCAGCTGGCCCAGGACGGGAACAGAACTCCCATTGCCCTCTGCTGAAAATGCTGGGGGGTTCTTACATTTGGAAGTTTACTTCAAAACAGGATTATTTTCATCCAGTTTTGGAAATATAGAGCACCTCAATTTTCTTCCTTCAGGTACAGGAAAAACTCATCATTTTATCATAAATTTCATGCTTTAGTCTGTGCGAACTGTACTGTTGGTAAACGGGAGTAAAAGGTACAAGCACTTGTTCTTACATGACTTTGTATTTTATTTGTACCTCCCAACAGCTGGTTGCTACTAGCTGTTGGTACCATCAGCTAAGTTAGATGCAGGCAGACATGAATGATTCTCCACAATGAAAAAGCACTTGCTCCCAGGTTGGCATAACTATTTATCTAGAATGTTTAGCTTTCTAAAATAAAATCTTGGCAACATCTTTCTGCTCAGAGCCATGTCCTTCTAACTTTTTCCCAGCTTTCTTCTGCTTGCATGTCCTCAAACTCCTACAGAAGGTGGAACCAGCAGTTTTTATTTAAGGAAACAGGAAAAAGATCAGCAGGAAATTGGCAACTCTCCCTGTATTTTTTTTTACATGTGAATGAACAGCACAAAAAAAAAAAAGGTGCATCCACAACTTTGCCCATCTGGAAGCAAATAAGAAGTGCCTCAGGCATGTCAATTCTCTCTTCACTTCCATCTTTCTCCAGCTGAGCTGTTCAGGTAAAGTCAGGGCTGGGACACCATGATTACCTCTGTTGTCTGCTTTGATTGTCTCTGCAGAGAACTGCTTTGCAAAATCTTCCTGCTCAGTGCTGCAGTATCAGATCTGCTCTCCTGTGGGGACAGACATTGTCTTATCTGCATTTTCACTGATACTTATCAGAACTGGTCTTGCAGCCAAGTTAGCTTCCCATGGTCTTGGGTCTGCCTGGTCCAGTTTTATGGGTTCCTTCTACATAGAAAGGTGTGACACAGGGGGAAACTCATCAGAGCTGGACTTTCTCTTCAGAGGTACCAAAGAGCTGCATCATTGTGCCACATAATTCTGGGCAGGCAAGGAAAAATAGAGTTATTTGTTAAGGGGAATGTCTAAAAGCCAATGTCACGCATTACGGATAGAGTAGATCCTGGCCAATGTATAATATTAACCCCTTTTCCCAACATGTTGTCCTGTCCTGTCCTTTTCCCAGATAGCAGCAGATGTGGTTGGGCTTGCAAAATCGGCTAAAAGGAACGTGTGCATTTAGTAATGGATTACATGGTATTTAAATGTTTCTGTCATTGCTGCAGAAGTCATACAACCAAAGATCCTTTCTTTGAGGAATCTCAGCTCAGCACTACAGCCCTGCTCCGGGAAAAGAGTTTTCCTGCAAGAGCCCACACATGTTCAGAGCAGTTTTGAATTATGTGCTTGCAGAGAAGCTCTGGTGAATTTGCTGCTGCACTTTCAAATGCTACCTCGCCCCTCTCCACATAGCTGCCCCCCTTCTCTGACAGATGCTGCCTTTAGGACCGCAGACAGAAGGGCATTTGCACCCACCTCTCGGCCGCCTCAGTACAAAGCCCAATGTCCTAACACGAAAACACCTTTGCAGGAGACTCTGGATTCTGCACCGATGCAGCTGGTGCGTGGGTGAGTGTTGCCTTCTGCTGTGGATGAGGAGTGGGGCAGAGATGGGGGCAGATGGCTGGGGACACTACCAGCAGCCTGACTATCCCAGTTTATTTCTCAGTGCTCTCCTGAGGGAAAACTCTTCCCCTCTCAGGGGATGCCTCCAAAATCCATCACCTCAGTGCTGGCCGAGGCTCAACCTGCACCAGCGAGGGTGCCGCTATGGAGAAGGAGCGCGGGAGGCAGTGTGGAACTAGTCCACCTGCTTATGCCTGCCACAACGCAAGCAAACATGGAAATGCCAGCTGTAGGCGGCAGCACACAATAGGACTGTGTTACACTCCGTGCTCCTAGGTCTCCAGGGGTTGTGCAAATATTTGCTTTGCTCTGCGGTATCGTGGCACTCCCTTAGTTTCTGCTC
>JAUBNY010000700.1:8361790-8381423 GCA_032275445.1 Crypturellus soui
AAAGTGATTCAGAAATGTGTCTGTTCTTTCCATTCAAGCCACTGTACAGAAACTATGCTCCTATTGTGGGACAAAGACCTTTGAGCACAGTGAGATGTGTTTATGCTGCTCCTATCAAAGAGCCTTTCATCTCCACAAAGCAAATTATTAACACATTCCACTGAAGATGTGGGGGTGGAGGCCTGGCCTTGGAAAAAAAAAAAAAGCTGGCCAAAAATGAACATTTTTTTTATAAACACTTTTAATGATAGTGAATGGCGCTGTGCCAAGGCCCTTATGCCCAGTGAAGCACTGCGGGCTGATTGTTTGTCTGGAGAAGTCCCGTGGGCCGAGCCTTTTGTGCGGAGGAATTTCTCATTTGAAAGGCACTGGTGTGGGAGGTGCAGGCCTGCCCAGGTTCATCGAGTTAAGGCCTGCGCTGCCACTTGCCTTAAACCTGCACCAGAGACTAATTTTTGTTGCATGAATAAGCACCCGCCTCTGTTCCAGACAGTAAATCTTGGCCTTTCAGGGCATTTTCAAAACAGGAGGAGTAACCTACCCAGAATATGCAGAGCAGCTTTGCTAATAGACGGCTCTTCATGCGCTCCCAGCATCCCATGCACGTGGCTGGTTACCTAGCAGGAATTCTGCTTACTGTTGTTCTATCACTGAATAAATATTGTATGTTTTTTTCTTTTCCTTACCCCATGGATCAATATTGACTGGCTGAGGAAAAAAGGGTTTCCTGTTATTAAATGGAGACATGAATCAGTTTATCAATAATTACTACAAACATCCATTTTCACTACCTTTTTTTTTTCTTTCTTTTGAAAGTAGTGGCATTATTTGCATAAGCAGCACATTTCTTCATTGCTATTATTGTCAAAGCACGGGATATATATAAATGAATATAAATGGCTTTTAAAATTCCTAAAATTTGAGGGGCAGCTGCTGTCCTTGGAGGAGAAAGTACTCTGGAGCAGCACTGAAGTAGAGCTTGGCAGGTTTCATGAGGGTGCAGTATCCACCGGTTTATTTTCCCGTCCAAGTGCCTATTTTATGGTTAGCCTTTACCCTTCAGGCACTCATAGCCCCAAGGGAATGGGAGTTACTGAATGCTTGTTACTGTCACAGATGTTTATGTGCTTGTGTTAGCTGATTCCCAGTTAACTTAAGTAGACCCTCCAAAAGTTTGTTCGAAGATGCACGCTTGTATTTCAGCATGGAGAAGTAACTTTAGTGTTTGAATTAGGCCCATGTGTGCCATGCACTAACTGGCTTGTGACTAATGTTAAGAACAGTGCCAGCTGAAGCTATGAAAATTAGGCCCCCCTTATTTTTAGCTACACAATGTAAAAGACAGACATTTCACACTTGCAAGTACAATGGGAACTGGAAGGAGAAAGCAAATCCATTTTAAACATCTCTATTTAAAATTTTAATCTTGTTCTGATTCTTGCCAAAATGAGCAGCTAAAAGCGCTCTGTGAAAAGTGAAAAGGTCCTGGTCCATAGTGTGCTGTTTCTGAACTGTGGGCTATGGGGCCTCCGATATCTTCAACTGCAACAGCTGATTTGAAACCTGAGGACTCCAGAAAGTGGGAATTTGGGTTATGAGAATGCAGAAACTGGAAATCTAGGACTTACTGCATCTTGGTCACCCTTTATTTCACATGGTGGATAGGTGAGGAAAAAACATGGAAAATATCTACAAAATTAAGCCGTGTTTTAGGAACATTTCCATTTGTAAAAACTGACAATTTCAAAGTAAAAAAATACATATTAGAAATTTTCTATATATCTTGATTTCAGTGAGAGTTGAGTTAGATACAGGCTGTCAATACAAAGATAATAAATATGAGGCTTAGTAAATCAGCATGATGTTTCAAACACAAGTATTCTGATTCTTAGACAAAAATAATCTCATTGAATGAGTTTTGCTGTGTGTGTGCATGTATTTATGCATGTATATATACATATAGATATATAACATATATACACTTTTTATATGATAATAGGTTGTTGATATATACAAGACTTCACTATTTTTGAAGTCCACATGGGCACATTTTGTCAAGGACAGATGCATGACACTTTCACAGTAATGATCCTAATATATCCCTCATTCATGGCCATTACAGCTGTTCAACTCAGATGGAAATAAAGTTTACTAATTTCTTTCGAACATTTAAGTCCAAATGGTCAATTTTCAAATTGACTATACAATTCATTTAAGTAGTTAAAACTGTGGTTTCAAAGAAGTCAAAATAAGGCACTCTTTTGATTTTAATGATACTAAAATTTCACCCAACAAATATCAGGGAAAACCACATTTTTCTATTCACTTCTAGCCTCATTTTAACTTTTCTCTTCCAGATATCCAGTTATTTGGCATTATTTTTCCTCAGTCAGCTCTTCTCTGTACTGCTGGAGGATGCCTGTGTCCAAAGGATCAAAAGATTCCCAGACCCTTAATCTACCCTTACTTAGAGGGTTTGTTTTGTTTTGTTGTTTGCTTGCTTTTCCACTGAAAGCCGTTTCGCTGCTCTAGTTACTCTGCGTGAGAAACTGAGTAGAAATAATACTGAAAACAGCAACTCTGTAATATTTGTGATGAGAGGCATCCTGTCAACAGGCCGATGGAGAGCTATTGTGCAGGGAGAAGCAGTGCTGGGGTCACACTGCAAACCCCTCCAGGATGTTCTTTTCTTTACTCTGGATGTAGTGACAACAGATACACAGGCAGAGTCTCTTCTTTTCAGAAATGTTATCAACCTTACCTACCAATTTAAGCATTAGACAGCAATATTAGCTTGTACATATGTATCTTACAATGTTTTAAGAAGCTTTTCAGGGTTGAACTGAGTCAGACTGGCTTCTCCGTGGTACCAGTCTGCCTCAGAGCATCGAAGTGAGGCTGTAAACAGAAGTGAGCTTCAGTGGAACTGCTATATGAATTAGACAATAGCCACTGTGTTCAGGCACGTGTGCCTAAGATTAATCCATCTTCATGCTCCTAGAAAACAGCAACAACCAAAAACCCAACAAACAGAATAATATTAAAAGCCTCCTAGGGCTCTCAGTCACTTCAGGGACCTCATCTTCTAATTTTAGCCAATGTTTCTTATATATTAAGAGCGACAGGGCTCCACTTAACTATTGGCTGCCCTTCAGTTTGCATTGTCTAAAAATGATCCAGGCAACACATTTCAGGCTGTTATTTTGAATGTACTTGCAAAGGCTGGGCCTTACTCAAGGCTCATGGACTCCTGGTCCAACATTTAGTTTGACTAAATACCAAATATCTACTTATTTCAGATTCTTGCCTCCTCTTGGCCAGCACTCCACCATCACATGTGAATATGAAATTATGTGTATGTACTTTCAAAATGACAAGCCAAATGTTTCTGTTTTGTGAAGCACTAAAATCAAACTTTATTATCATAGATGTCTTGCTTGCTGCGTTTTGAATTATGGAACAGGAGAGTTCTCCAGTGAATCACAGGTATCTGGCACATTCTATATTTTACATGATTATGCTTCATGGGGTCCTTCATGAAACTTTTTGAGCTCTTCCTAGAGTGTTAATGTTCTGTTTGATATACCCTAGCTCAGGGATTATTTGCCATTTCTGAAGTGCTAGTGGAAGATTTCACATTCATTATTATAAGCATCAGAGGTTTACCTATGTCTGTTCCTAAGGGACAGTTTGGACTTGGACATTTATTCTTAGCTGCATGTTTCTATGCTCTCACCCACAGATACAGTTACAGTCCTTTCTATTTTATGACCTATTTTCTGTTTTACTTTTTTTTGACCTAGGTGGATAACCTAGCCGGATCTGGTTTTCAAGGTTATGTTTGTTTCCTTTTATTGGGCACTCACTCCTATGGCATTTAGACTGTAATGCAACAAACTGTGACATCATTTCAGTAGACGTAAATTCCATTTTTTTCCTAAATATTTTCAAAGGAATGAGGCTGAGAAGGGTTCAAGTAAGTCCCAGTTTAAATGCATTCTCAAGTGGATAAATAAAACAGGCCTTACGATCTGAACAGGATCTATGTGCCAATCTGCTTTCATTCTTTTTGATATGAGTGGAAGAGGGAAGTCCAGTGCTTGGAAACAGATGCCTGTGAACCACCTGCAAAAGCTGAACTTCCCCACACAAGTATCTGTGCCTGATTCTTGCCAGCTCTTTCCTCCTTGCAGTGGCCCAAGGACAGATTAGCCTCACCTAAATACAGCTGTAAACAGCACCTCTTCATAATGTTCTCCCAGCCTTTGGCTTTCCAATTTAGTTTCCTTTTATTTTTTTTTCCTATTGTAAATTTGTTACTGCTGCTGGCAGCTGTCCTCCCGCAGGGGTGACAGGAAACTACTAATGAAGAGAAACCTTTCTCAGCCTTTGTTGATTTTTCAGCAAAGGCGCAGCATCCTCGGATGGGAAACTGTCAAAGGAAGTAAGTAGGGGAGGAGAGGGAGAACAAGAGGATACTGGATGGTCTCCAGTGGCACTGAAGCTGCTCCAGCCCTTGCACAGTTAAGATTGAGTAGCGCCGCTGAAGCTAAAACTTTAACCAATTCAGCAAGACCTGGAGTTGGAATTTCTGTCTGACGGGAGAAGCCGAGTTGTTGACATTGGTAAAAGGAAAAGGGATGTGAGGATGGGGATGGGTGAACAGACACTGGGACATTGTGGGGGTGAGAAACTCACTGCACACGGGGAGGAGGGAGTGCCCTGGAAAATCAATCCCTACCTGCTGTGTTACCTTTCACAGAGCTTGTTAAAAAGAGCACTTGCCCTCACAAAAATGCCTGATATATATTTATGAAAATATTAAACTCTTATGCTAAAACTGACCTTGATATTTTTGATGGTCTTTGGCTCAACTCCTCAGGGATAAAGAGAAGACACCTTGAAAATAGTCAGGTATGGTACGGAGTCAGAGGGACCCCATCTTCACCTCCGACTCCTGGTTTTCACTGCATACAAAGCCCATATGTACAAGTCTGACTTGCCCCTTGCTGGTGCTGGTTTAAACATACAAAAGCAATCAGCGCTGGCAAGAAGGACAGCAAGTTGGCTCTGAAAGCAGGCTAGTTATCCCAGCACCTTGCCTTCAATTCTGCATTGCTGGCAGGGGATGAAATCCAGATTGGGAAAAGACATTTGTCTCCTGGCTGGGCTAAAAGAGTCAGCCTTGGCCATTGGTGTCTCGTGTATGTTCCCTAAGATAATATTCTGGTATAAATCATTAATCCAGATCGGCAAGCTAGGATTTAAACGACTTCCTTACGAAAAGGAAGAGGTAGGAAAATGATAGGTTTTACTACTTATGGCCTTGTAGGGACAAACTACCCTGGTTTTAGATATGCAAAATATGAGGGAAAGGCTTCCAGCTTTTTAGCTTTTTTTTTCTGTATTCTAACGGAATTCCTTTAGAAATAAGGAAGTGAAGAACTCACATAAAATAAGTAACTGTAAAAATAGCAAGCATTAAAGAAACTATTTATATAAGTGTTTTTTTAATATATTTTGATTTATAGGTAACTGCCTAGCGAGGTTAATTTTAGATCAGCTGTGTTATTCACAAGGCTTTGTCAGGATGTGTAGTATATTGTATTATTTTTAGACCCAGCTAAGCCAGCAAGTTAATAAGAATCACTGTGGACTTCCCAGTCTGGCATACAGCAGCTCCAGCTTCAGAGAGGGCAGAGGAGAGGAACAGATAAAAATTACATGCTGTAGTTTTCTCCAGGCTTGATCTGGGGGCCCACCAGTTATGTGTTAGCAACCAACTCCTAAAAATAAACAGCAGCCAAGACTTGTGGAAAGGTTTTTGTTGCTCTCTGTAGAAACTGGGAGAGGTGGTCGGGGTGTCAAGTCAGTTGAAGCACAGATACTCGAGATGCCATGGAAGGTATCTCTGTCTCGTATTGCACTGTGGCTCATAGTCATACTCTGGCAAACAAAACTCTTCATGCTCTTCTGTACTGACACTGCTATTTCTTGAGAGTATCAAAGAAACATTCCTTCTGCCTTTGCCCTGTTACTTAAAAATGCTCAATAACACAGACTGCTGCTTCTCTGGCATTTATCCGTCATGTTGTGTCTGCAAACTATACTTTATAACCATCACTCTTCATTGTGAACTGCAAGGTCACACGATTCAGTGGCCTGAGGAGAGGCAAAGATGTACTGAACCACTGCCAGAGCAGCTGAAAAAGAGCTCTTATTCATTGCAGAATACACGTTTTGACCTAACTGTGACAGAAAAGCATACCTGTCAACTCCATGGCAGGCTGATTAGGTTAATTAAGTCCTTGTCTATGAGTACAATAATTAGAACTGTCAGTTGTTTAAATGATGATAGAAGAAAGGCAAGATCGAAAGAGCAGCACTGCAGTTTGGAAGTACTAATCGTATAGGAAGGAATCCATAACAGTGATTTAATACTTCCCTTAAGGCAATCACATTTATGAGTAATGTTGGGGGGGAGGGGGTGGGAGCTAAGGAGAAACTTTTACCCATTGTGTTTCTTTTGCCTTGAACTTGCAATAATGAGAATTATGATGGACAATGAATTTGTAAATCAGATATGCAGGCTGCAAACATAATTGTAGCCTTGGAGTAACCTTGGAAAACATCATCATTTTCGTGAGAAAGGTCTGCAGAACAAAGAAAATAGTGCTTATTGTTTTGCATCCTCTCAACAAAGATAGCAGAAGTCATGTGATATATTCTTTGGCTTTGGATTTGTCAGTAAATGACCAATAGGATGAGAGGAAACAACTATACTGACAGCAGCAAAAAATGGAAAGGAGGAGAGGCTGGGAAGCAAATCTGGGAGAGCTGTATGTAAGACCGGGAAACAGTTCTGCTCTGCTCAGTCCTGAGAACACTACTTCAGGACTTTGTGCCTCACACATTCAGATGTAAACACATTCTCAGGAGATGAGAGAAAAACAAACAGAATAACAGGAGAGTGGTTCTGTTTGCTCTGTTTAAAACAGACAGAACACTCGACAGAAAAGGAGGGAGCATATAACACTCTTCTCTAGGTAGAAGTATATTGCAAAGAAGATCCTGATCACCTGTATTGCAGGTTAGTTGGAGGACGGACAGGAAGAAATCAGCATTAATTTGCTTAAATTGCAGAAAAAAAAAGTAGGGGGGAGAAAAAGGCATAGGCAGAATTAGAAAACTCTCTAAAAAGGATATGGACCAAGGAGGTATCTTGCCAGTTCTTGGCAGATGAAAATCTTTTGGGAATCAGGACATAGAGACACTTTGGAAACATGGCAGTTCAAGTCATCCCAGGAAAGGTGCAAAGGTTTGATAAAGACCCCAAAGATCTAGAGAGAGGCATAAAATTGATGCAGTTGCCCTAACAAAAGACAAATAGAGTAGAGATGGATGGATGAAGAGAAAAATGATGGAGATGAGTAACATTCTGTAAAACAGAATAGGAGCGGCAGAGCTGAGGAATTAAGGCACTCGAAGATCTGGTCCTGAACAGGTCATCTGAGGGGCCTTAGTTCTGTGAGACCTAACGTACCCAATTCCTCTCTTCAACTGTGCAGCATTAAAATCAAATTTAAAGAATGTAATTTCTTGTATTTTTTTTAAAGAGCACATCTGTTCCTAATCTTGTAGCATGCACATGCACACACATACACAACAAAGAAATAATGTAAATGAAGCATTAATTATAAAAACCTTCCAGAAGATGTTAATGACTCTTGTCTTTGTGGAATTGAGCAGTTACTCATCAGTTCTAACTGCTCCTCACTCTGGCTAGCTCAATCTGTGAAATGCACTGTTAAAAAGCCTAAGTGACCAGGTTCATTTTGATTTTGGCACAATTTAGAGAAGGAAAAATAATATGCAGGTGTAAGGTGTTCAAATATTTCCTATTTAGCCACTGTAAAACAGAATGTTTTCTAAGCATTGCAGTGACAATGACCTATTCTTTTTTTACAGAACGAGTTAATTTTCTCAGTGTCTGGCATCAGATACTAGAGAAAACTAATATGTTAAACACATCATGAGGAAGAGTGCCAGAATCAATCCGTGTTCCACCAGCAGAGGCTGTTGACAAGTATGAACAGCATTTCCAGTTTAATGAATTGGGTCATTAACACTGGTGATTCCTCGGGGTAAGGATCGATCGCCTCTGCTGTTTTGTGTCAAACACAGAGTGATCTCTAGCCACCACCGTGCACCTCTTCACTCTAGCTTCTTTCTGTGGGCGAGAGGTAAATGGTGTTTACATGGTGAAATGTCATGCTCTTCTCTGTGACTCTGGGGAAACTTGGTGACATCAGCTGGGGATCCAAAGATAAAAAACAGGAGTTTTCTGACAAGCCTGGCATTTTGCTATCCAAGCCTTTCCCTTTCTGCACAGTACTCATCCTCGTGTAGCATACAGGCATAAATATCCTCAGCTCTTCTTGATGAATACAGCAATAAGTGTCGAGCCACTTCTGGATTATTAAAAGATGCCCAGGTAATTAAGAAATTAATGGAAACTAAATCTCCATATCATACTACTGCTTTGAAATCAAGTTAGAAAGTGATGCTGCTTACCTTCTATGTCAAGTCTGTCCAACCTCAGGGAGCAGGAAGTGGTGGTACTACACTGGGAACAGAAAGTACTGGAAATTGATTTTTAACTTTTTTTTCCCCTCAAGATCTACATGCTGTTATACCCTGCATACTGAAATCACGATAGTGGCTGTCTCACACAATTTTTATAAACAGAAAACAATTGTTTTTAGAAAAATTCTTTTGGGCTTTGATACACACAGAAATTACCACAAAATCATGAGTCACCATGAATTACTTTTAGCATCCTTGCTGTAAAATGCAATTGCATTCAGCTTGGACAAGCATTCACAGACCTGCTGACCTACAGATTTTGGATGCATTTTTGCTTAGGATTTCATGTGGATGTATTCCATGTAAAGCTTATTTCTTTGGGAAGCTCTACATTTATCTTACTACATCTCAGATCTATAGCTACAGATCTCAAATCCCACAGATCTCAGATCATACAAATCTACAGCCAAAGCATCTGTCTTATTCCAACTTTCGGATATTCTTACATTCTCCAGTATTAACTTGAAGGCTTTTATCTCACAAATGGAGACTTCAGGGACGACCTCTGTTGAATTCTAGGGTTACTGAAAAGCCAAACAGAGGACAACACTGAGGCACTGGATTTCTCTCTGCTCTGGGTTTACAAGGTAATTGCAAAAGCCAGTAAGGTTTAATGACTAGTGTATTACTTCTTATAAGCAAGAACAATGTAGGGCGAATCTCATGTTAAGCAGGTAAAGCCAGTAGCTAATGTAATATAGCCTTAGGAATAATGGAATGTATAATGGAATACATAGCCTGAGCATATGTGTTCCGTAGACTGATAAAGCTGGCTGAATTTATCTGATACAGCAAGATGCAGATAGCATGAATGAAAGAGCAAGAGATAGCTGGAGGCTGGCGAGTAAAAATAAAAAATATTAAGAACCAGAGGAAGCAAGTAGTAAAACCTTCAGGAACAATGATTGGTTTTAGCTGCAAGATGGATATCAAGACCCACGATTTTAACCCTTCCTAAATTGGAGGCTGTTTGGATCTGCAGTTTTATTTTGGGCATGACTCTATTTATAAATAACAAAAAGGTCTTCATGCAACCTGCCAATTTACGCAGATGGACCAAGAGAGCTTTGCAGGCTTAATAAACCCTTTTTTTTTTTGTTTTACAATACTACATCTGTTTTAGATAATGGAGGAACACAGTTTAATAAGATCTTTCATATATGCTTCTAGTTTAATATCTCTCCCAAATCACTTCAGATACTCATATTAGAGAAATTAAAAATGATTAGGCAAAACTGACAGACACGGGGCTCAGATCTGAGCCATGATATAAACCAGAGAAGCAGACTCCATCTGCAGAAATGCCCTGGTTTAACAAACTAATAAAATTTTCTTTTCTTCCCCCTTGACAAAGGCTACATTTTATTAAGCAGCCCCCTTCTGACAGCTGTGTTAATACAGTTAGATGTTGTTGCCGAGAAACTAATCACAGAAATGTCTGGAAATAGGTTGGCTTTCCTCTGTGATTTAAAAACAGAGTGGAATTTGAAATGCAACCATTTAAAAAGAGATTCACTCCCTGAGTTGCCGTGGTGTGTATCTCAAAACTCATTGATTTACTAAAACCCGCCAGCTAGAGTTTTGACAATTTTTTTGTTTGATCTCACATCAATCTTTATTAATTACATTTCATCTAATTTTATTTTTTGACAAAAAGCAATACTTTATACTGTAACGTTACCCCATATAACCTCGTGTGACCTCTCTGGCAGCGGTTTTAGCGTGTGCCCATTTGAAACTTCACTACTTCACTACCTTACAAGTACAGTAAGGCTCCATCTTTGGCTTCAGGAATATTCTAAATGGCAGAGTTTAAAGATATTTAATAAGTACATTTAATTATGCCTATACTGACTGTACCCACCTCCGCACCTCCAGTAACCAAGTTTTGTCCGGGGCAAAAAAGAGGAGGCCCAGATTACCGTTGTCCATCAGAAAAGCCCTGGACAGGCAGACGGGAGCCTCCGTCCTGCCTCCCAGACGGCCCCCGCGTTTGGCGCTGACATTTTGTCGTTGTGCTGTTCCTCGAGGACAGCGTGCCAGCGCAAACCCGTGTCCCTTCTCTGCTTTGCATTGGGTTTATAAAAGCCCTTTGTTAACGCAGATTGCTGGGGAAAACAGTACAGGTCCAGCGAGCTGCAGCCAGCCAGATGGAGCAGATGGAGCTGCACGGCTGCTGCTTGCAGCAGGGGCAGAAACACCCATCGGTGGCTCCTCTGCGGCTCTGGAAGTCGGCGCTGGCTCTTGGCTCGCCGCGCGCTCTGCTTGCCGTGTGTGGCCATGGCCGGGGCCTGGCCTCGCGGGCGGCACCGCCGCGGGCGGCCGTGGGCGGGGGAAGGAAGGCGCGTGCGGAAGCGCCGCGCGAGGACGCGCTGCCATTCAGCGCGGCCAGCTTGTCCCAGCCGCGCGAGCGCGCCTGGCGCGTGCCTACGGGGCAGCCTCCGTTCGCAGCGGCGGCCTCCTCGGTCAGCGTGGCCTCGGGAAGGAGGCGCGCGCCACAGAGACGGTTCCTTCTGTCGGGGAAAGCCGGGTGTCTCGGCAGGAGAAGTTGCTTCCTCTGCACAGTCATTTGCAGGTTTCGCAGTCCCTGTGTTGAATATGTGAGAGCTTAGATGGCCCAACTGGTCCAAACAGACTGAGCAGGGCAGTTCGTATATGGGTTGCTGTGTATGCATATGAAACCTTGATTGCACAGAAAAGTCCACAAAGGCTGGAAAGTCAAGTCTTTAAATGGTCAAATAAAAAATAGAAAAAAAAAATCAAAATTAAGACCAGGACAATGCTGAAGAGCGGAGCCCCCGTATCAGAGGGCCGACCCACAGTTTTTCATGTGCTCACAGACTGTTTGCAGCAGGTCTGAGCCCTGCTCTGTGGTTCCTTGCCTGCCTTCCCTAGCCCATGCTCCACGTTGGAGCTGAGCTTTGCCCTCCGTCCTGCGCCCAGGGCAGCCCCCAAGCACACGGGGAGCTGGACGGCTCTGCAGGCCTCGCACGCTTTGCAGCACAGGAGGTGGTGCTGGAAGCAGATTTAGGAAATTCCGGTAAGATCTTTTGAAACATGGACAAAGCCAAAGACCCTTGGCATAGGCCAGTAGCCCATAGCCCAAACAATTGAACTTGGCAGTGCAACTGCAAGTAATGCCTTATAATGAGGAGGTTGGGCGACCCTAATGTCAGGTTGTGCTACCAAGTCAGCCTGGAGGAGTCCTGTGCTCCCGGTAATATCCCCTGTTTAGTTACCACATGGCAGTAGCTGAAAGACCACAGTTGTTTCCTGCTCTAAGCCCATACATCCACTTGCATGTTTATGCCAGTAGACATTGAATATAATAAAGCTCCTTTAACAATGACCAAATGATAGAGGAAGTCAATAGAAACCTGCACAGTTTTGAAAGGAGTATGGTATTTTTTGGTTTCCTCTGTAGTAAAAGATTTGTCCTGTGCGAGTGATCATTAAAGTCTTTTTTTTTTCAATCACCAAGGAGTATGAAGCAGTGGTTCTAAAATTTCCTGTTCTTTAGGGACTGTTTCACATTACTCTGCGAGTCTGCTGGAATACTGGTTTCATGCTTGTTTAAAGAGAAAGATCCAATAAAAGGCTTTTTCTGTAAAGCTTTACTGATAATAGATACTTTTCTGAAAAAAAAATGCTTGACAAACATTATAGGCTCTGTTAAACTATACTCTTGAATCTGCTACTATAATTTACTTAGGCTTAGAAAATAGCAATTGAGAGGAGTTTAAAAATGAAATACGGTTCTCAACATTTTGATTAAACATTTAGACTCCCTGCTCTACTGGACCTGTTCTCTAGCCTTATCTGAAAAGGAAAGCAGCAGCTTCCCGACCTGCCCCTGGAGCTGTTACGCGAAGTGAAAAGACTTGTGTTTGCTCTATTTCTTTTCTGCCATCAAGTATCAGAAGCCTCTGCTGCAGCTGGATGTTTCAAGAGGCAACTACATTTTGCTCTCCTTCTTGCTGTTGGCCATAATCGAAGAGATGATGAAGGAGACATTTCTGAAATGTGCTAAAGGACTGCAGAAGAGCCCCTCACCTCTCTGCATACTGAGGGCAGGAATCCTTTGCTGGCTGGTTAAACAGGCTTTAACTCTCCATGAGGCTTATAATTTATCCTTTAGCCTCAACAAGTGGCTATATATATCATATTAAAAGGAGGAGGAGAAAAATAAGGCAGCCAAAACGAGAGAAATTTGCATAGGGATGGAGCAAACACTGATGACTTTGAAAGTGAAATCTTGATCATTTATGATTCTTAAGAGCTTTTGAACATCTCCAGAGGAGAGAATTAGTGCTGGGTGTTCTCAGCTGGATAAGTCATTCTGCTCCCTGCCAGCTCCTGGTTGGTGTGAGCGGGTTGGCCCTTACATCCCAAGCAGGTGGCAGCGGGATTCCTGTGTGTGGTTTTGGATCCTTTGGGAAAATGATTACTTTTGTGAGCTTCATCCACACGCACCCTCAAGGATGTGTCAAGAGAAACGTGATGTCATGTCAGTTCCTGCAAACTGTTACAGTAGATTTTCATCATATGGCAGACTGTAATACAGGCATTTTTTCTTACCAAGAAGGCAAGGGAGTAAAACATGCGCTCCCTGATTAAAAAAAAGAAGCCAGATGTTCAGAATAATTTTTAAAGCATGAGCAAATTCAAAGCTAAATTAAGCAAGTATTTCTGGACATAGTCTTTTAAAACTCTGTTTCTTCTCCCTTAAGTCTCTCAGCATGAAAAACTAAAAATCTTACTGTGTGGTAACACAAAAGTTGATGATTAATTGTAACCTTCTCTCAGGGGTATTTCATTGCTGAGAATGGTGTCACATATATCCTTCCACTGGCTCCAAGAGTTATCCATATGCAGTAAAATATTATAAAGATTTCTCTCTATGTTCAACTCCTCTTACAATCTAAATAATGCTCAACTCTGCTTCCTTATTTAGAATGTTAAATGCCCTATCTGAAGGACTTTATGGGCTACATTTTCAAAACGGAATGCAGAGATTCATGCAGGGCCTATCAAATTTACTCACGATAAAGTTAAATGGTTCATCAGATTGTGAGAACATCTGCTATTTATACTTGTAAGAAGTGCAGAAGTTTGCTGACCAGTGTGCACATTTGCATATGCAAACACTGTAATTGGGTTTCCGCAAGCAGAGAAATTTTTGAATACGTAGTTTCACATATGGCTTATTGAAATATGAGTGCCTCTGTTCCATAATCAAAACAAGCTTTTCACTTTCATACAGTGAAAATATATTCACTTTTCTTTAGTCCAAAAGCCTTTCTAAAGAGAAAATTCAACCAGTTTGTCAGGGGTTGTGGGTGCATATGGTAGACAAACCTTTGCAATGTTTTAGTTTAAGTTTTTCGTGAGCTGAGTGTACATTGCACACTGCAATATATATGCATGCACATTGCAACACCACCACTTGTTAAGGTGATTTTAATCCAAAAATAACTTCTTTTTACGAGCTTGAGTCTGGTCTAGTTTTTTATTTATTTGCTTTGCTTAAGTCACTGAAGGATAAGTTAGGAGTACAAGTAATTTACAACAGCCTTATAGAACGTGGACTTGAGAAATAACACCATTTCATTGTACTACTATCTATTGCTGTTGAGCACTAGCTTCTTAATAATGAAGTCTTTCAAATCAAGCACTGCTGCCACAATAGTGCACTTGAATCTGGTGGCTTGGCTGAACATGAGATAGGGATTGTTTCCTTTATCCTGTTGTCCAGTGTATTATTTTTGATCTCCGTGTATAGGCAGTTCTCATTACTTGTCATTTTTTTTTTAAATATAAACTCAGTCCCATATATATTTTTGGCTGTTCACTCACTCTATCATGTAAAAGGACGGCTTAGATAGAAATGAAATCTTTTATGCTAAAGCTTTCCTTATTTTAACTGAAATCTTGTCACAGATTATTCATTAATCTCCAATCCACAGTGCACTGCAGGAGAACTAAAAGCAAAGAAATATCATTCCTGGAACTCCATTCCTGGGTAAGTACAATGACACTGACATTTTCCTGTTACAAACCCCTTCTCAACTTGCATCTTTCTGAATGTAAAAAGATGAAGAATGTTGTAGAAGTAGCACTCGTAAGCTAGAACAAAGACTGATCGCTACTGTGTGGTTCCAAATCCAAGACACTTAGGATGTCTTTCTTTTAATGGCTCAGCATTTTATGGTGCTTAAAGCAACAGTGAAGTCAGTACAGCTGTAAATACTCAGCATTTATTCCAACTGGGCCTGAAATTCTCAACCCAGGCACTATTAGACCATCTGGAAGACATTTAGCTAAAATGATTTGACCTGTGGCAGAGACAAAGAAAAATCCAGTTTGCCCGAGTGACCTCAGAGCTGAGCCTGACTGGGCAGGTTGTTCTGGGAGGACACAGTATGTGGTCAATAATTAAAAGCCCTATCCTATGCAGAGGTGCTGTTGGAGGGAAGAGAAATTAAGCTCTCATAGGGCTTTTGGGCATCTCAAAATTTGGGAGTATATAATCTTCACTTCTTCTAATGTAACTGTGCATGTAAAATTTCCTAGGATTCTGGAATAAGATCATTCAGCACTGCATTACAATCAAGGTAGGTGAAATTAGATTCATGGCACAGGTTTCTCTTCAGGCCAATTTTTCATCCTTGGCAGCTCCATATAGATCAGCCTCTGGCCAAAGATGTTTACTAGTGATATCTTGCCCAGTGTTGCTGCAGACACATTGCTGACCAGGAGCCAGGGGAACAAACCTGGCTCTGGAGGACAGCACCCTTCTGTCTTGTCAGTCTTCACTTGTCTTTAACCTTCTTCGTTCTGTTTCCATTTCTGTTTCCAGCCCTTGGTTTTATCACCCAGCTCCCAAGATGGGGCTAAGACTGAGATCTGATATTATCTAGGTAAACCAGGTTAAGACTGCAGGGAAAAACCTGCAGCGCCTCAGGCTTGAGGACAGCAGGCAGTGCATGGCAGTGGGCAAAATCTTCAGTAGAAAAGGTGCTGAGACCTGCACGGAGCTACTGAGCACGTGTAAAAAGTAGACTTGAAAAGTTTGTAGCGTGACCAAAACGGCACAGCCTTCATACGAAGCACTCATGTCTGATATCTGTAAAATCTCAAGTCCTGTGCTTACAAATGAGAATCATAAAACAATCCACAGAACATTTCATGTATAACACAATTGTTTTTGAATATCATCAAGACATTATTTTTCTGCAGAGAAAGATTTGTAAGAGTAGAAATGGTTCAGGCTAATGTAGGTCATTAGCACAGAAAATCTCAGCCCAGGATTTAACATTTTGCAGAACTCTGTGCAAGAAAAAGGGATATATCTTGTGGACTAGGATCCGTCAGTTCTTCCTCCATTGAAAATCACATGTGAATAATTCTGACCCTAGAGTGTTTCCGTTTGATGACAATTTGCCAGATACTGTCTCTGGGCTATGCCTGCCATAGAAATGCAGCCATATATATCATAAAAGCCTCATGACAAGATCACCCGATGATTTAAATGTCACTAGGATATTCTCCTGGGGGAAATGGGAAGGATTTAGAGATGTAGCTGGAATTTAGACAGAGCGGTATCAAGATGAACTCATCTTTTTCTTTTTTCTTCCTTTTTCTGAACAAGTGATATGGGATCATTACTGACCACAAGAGGTCAGGGCCTCACAGTGCTACCTCTCATCTGAGGCTTTAGCTGGCTCAAGGATGGGAAGGATGGAGGGAAGGAGGCCTGGGGAAGCTGCCCCGAGAGTAGGCCCTAAATCATCTCCCTGCAGCAAGACCTGCAAGGAGGGATTGCAGTGTCAAAGCACTGAGTTGCTGCTACTTAATCTGTGAAATGGCAGCACAAATACATGGGGCTACAGGCTGTTCAACATCATTTTGTTGTTTGTGAAGACAAAGGAGGGATTCTTGTTATGTTTTGTACTGGGGAGGGTCTTGAGGCCTCAGCTGAACTCATACAAATAAAAGCAACTTCTTCCATGTGTGAGGCTCCAGAACTTTATGAGGTGAAGGAAACTGAAAGATGAATTGACTTTTTGGGTGCTGTCCAGTAGGTTAGTACAAAAATGTCATGTCTTCTGACATGAACTTTTGGGAAACCATCCTATTTATTTGTGTTTCTGAGAGACTCCAAAAGCTTTGACATTAATTCTCTGGAATGCTAAGTTGGGCTGGTAATACTGAGAATCTTCACCAGTTTTAGGTAGAAAAGAGTCTCTATTTAGAAATTTGAAAAGTCAGAAATCTAATGCTATCGCCCTGTTCCTCTTCCTACTGTCCTTTTGCTGTTTAGCAATATTCCCTTGTAGCAGACATTCTTACACACATTAGTGATCTTCTTGTTGTATACCAAGACCTGATAAGTTTTAAATTATTGCCAAAGCATTTTTGTTCTGTCTTTAGACAAAATTTGTGCTTGAAAGTTTAATATAGTCTATTCAATATAATGATCTTCCTCAGTGTTAAAAGGTTATTTGTTCCTATTTTTATGTTGATTCTTGGGCAAGTTGTAAAGGATTTTTGGAACTTTCCTGTTGCAATTTTAGCGAGTATAAATAAATATAAATATGCAAATTTCATAAATTTCATGATATAATACCTGCCAACTATTCCTAGGTATCAATATAATTTATTAATTTGAACTGAAAACAATAATCTTATAGAGAAGCAGTGTCTTAATATTTCTCATTCTTTTCATCTTTTAAATCCCAAGTGTACCACCAGTTATTTAAATATATGTTTTTTTTTAACACTGAAATTGAGATGAAGCTGTATAACCTTAAAAAGTTCTGTAAAGGTTTTGCATATTGGAGTGAAAATAGAGAAGAAACTTGATCCTGCCCTGTAACTGGCTGCAGTGGTAGGAAATACCTGATTCCAGTGGGATCCTTAATTAATAAAGAGGCAAACTGAGGCCAGTGATTCAAAGCTGAATCTGAAGAAATGCAGAATTAGCGAGTGACTGTAAAAACAGAAATATCTCCCTGTTGGAACAGCATATCCAGGGACACAGCACACGAGCGGGCAGTCTTCAAGCACTAGGGCCAGGGAGGGCGCATCGTTAGCTCTGCTCCGTCCGCAGCGGCTCCGGAGGTGATGGGCGCCTGACGGCTCCCAGGGACTGGTGCTCTGATCCAGCTGAAGGCTGCCCCGGGGCTCTGCGGGTAGCGAGTAGCGAGAGAGTAACGAGAAACCAGAAAACACATGGAATTAACCCATTTCAGTGACCTGGCATTTTCTAATTAAAATATGATCAGCCAGACCCACACTGTGGGGAATGGCTGCCTTCTCAAAGGTTATATCCCTGTCTCCCACAGCTTGGTTGTTCAGGAGCTGAAACTAGATGATGGCTCCTTCCAACCTCTGCAGGAATTCCTTGTGCTTGCTTGCCATGGTGGCAAGTCTGAAGGTTTCTGAACTTTATTAGGAAACCAGAAGCAGCTCTATTTTCAGTGGCCTGTGCACCGAAGTATTTTACATGGGATTAGTTGGGATGTGAAAATCCCAATAAGATTTTGTCTTGAATATAATAAGTCTTCAGCAATATTTAAGTGAAGCTCTAGATTCTAGTCAAAAATGTTTTTTTTGCATTCAAAGATAAATGTTAAAGACAGAGATTTGCAGCTTTATCCCTTACTTCATTGGAAATAGAAGGTATTTATGTATTATTAATCTGTGCAGGTTTTGCTATTGCAATTAGTAACAAAAACAAGAAAAAAATGCCAACAATTGCACTGATTGTAACCAAATGATAACAGGTTTATGTGAGCAAACAGGTTGTTTATCCATAGAACTGCAACAATTTGAATGGAGAATATTTCAACAGGGAAATAAATTTTGACCAGAACTTGTGCCCTAGCAAGCTTAAAACAAGTATATTGGATTCTAAATAAGGGATCTATAAACTGCTAAGGAAGAAAATAAGGCTCTCAGGGGCCTGTATGTTACTAGGCATGGGCACTACATGGGTAGTGCATCACTGGCTTCTACACCACTTACCACCTCATGTGCTTTTACTGTACATCAGCATTGAACCTCTATCCTCTCCCTCTGCTTTCATCACTTCCCAGCCCTTACCCAGGTTTCATTTTAGCCAATACTGACAAGGATCAATCCCGCGGGGGTACATTAATACCTCTATATCATCAGTGTCACTGAAACATCATTAGCTTTGTGCTGAGCCCTGGGTAAATCCTGGCCTCAACTCTGTCCTCACTGGCATTGACCTAAGGCAAATGTTACTTTGGGGCATTCATCAATGGTGTAAAATCTAGAGTGCAAAATGTGTCTGTGGTTTTACAGAGAGCTGAAATAAATGTCTCTTCAGGGTTTTCTGTTATGAACACAATCTACATGGAAAAACCTCTCCAGATCAAAAAACCTTGAGAAATATTTTGTGCTTATGGTTGGGTCCCTTCAGTTCCAGTAGCTGCCTCAGTGCCTGTTGACTTCAGCAGAAGTGACAGTGATGTGCCCGAGTACTGAGCTGGGCAGTTCCATTGAAATTGCATTCGTTTTTAAAAGCAGCTGTTTAGCCCTCATAAATTGCTGATCAATTTACTGGAGAAAATGAGACCCAGGAGCTCAGCTATGAAACCTGAGCAGGCAAGGTACTGTTCTGGACAGGACACACCACTTTGCTGTTTCACTCATGAGCGACTACAAGCCTAGTTGTTATCTGGAGGGGTCATCTGCTCCTCTAGCTATGCGTCCTCACTCCTGAGAGACAGGAGTTTGGCCTCCCTTTAAGAAAGTGCTCTGCAATATGGCTCCTTTCTGTTTTGACTAGAATTCAAACATCTGTGCCTCACACTGAAAGTAAAAACATAACCATGTTTATAATTGTAAACCATGCATGACAGAAAAAGTCATATGAAGTTTGCACTGTGAGGCATTTAGACCTGATGTGCTGCTTTAACTGCTAAGCTGCACTTACATATACAGCTAAGAGCAAGCC
>JAUBNY010000700.1:8404798-8415651 GCA_032275445.1 Crypturellus soui
AAGACAATCCTTGTTTTAGAAAACCACTCCTTTTGTCCTGCAGAAACCAATACTAATTTGAATAAACAGTAAGAACCAGTGACAGAGGAAGATAAAAACAACAAATAAAAGGCTCAACAGATGTAAATCAGCATGGATCTATTGACTCCAGTGGAGCTACACCAAAGTGGGCAAGTTGAGGTTATGTTCTATTATCACTGAAGTTGTGGCATTCTTTTAGAGAACATTTTCATCCATGATTGATAGTTTAATTTAATTCTTTTTTTCCTGCTTATCCCACATTATACTGTCATCTTCTCCCTAATGGTCTAGCTTATTCTGTTAGGTGCTGAAGTTAAGCAGCTTTGACAGTGGTCAGATTCAGGGAAAAGGTTACCGGCATCTTGTAACTCTTCAGCGATGTTTGTGCATTAAAAGAAAATCTAAGAAACTAGGATAATTTGGATTAAAAAAAAGGTTGTGTGAGTTTAAGGCTGTTCAAGGGCAACCTTAACTTATGTGCCAATAAGTTACACAAATATTTTCTCTACTATTCAATTAAGAACAAGTAGTTTCCTTGGCAATGGCCACATTACATGGAACTTACCCTAGCTCTGAGTTCCAGCAGAGTACTTTCCCTAAGAAAGGAACATACTCATCTATCATGTAAATGTCTAATTTGTACATGGTTTTGAGAGAGAGGGGAGAAAATGGAATTTCCAGCAAATTAACATAGCCCTTCTCTTTTCCTGGAGTCTGATCCATGTTTTTTTTCCAATAGTTTTCTCTTGTTTTGCATTTGTATCTTTGTGATAACTTGTCTATTAAAATGGTAAAAGACCAGAATTATAACCTGGGTGTAATAAAAACTGCAAGGGGAGAGCAGTCTGTGAGTGAAAAGGACTGCTGTCAGTGGGGAGGGAGGGCTGTTTTAAAAGCAGGAAGGTGGCAGTCTTCTTCCATTCCAGTGTTGTTACTGAAAATGTGTTTTGTGGTTCAATTATGATGCTTATGATTAGCGTTTCTGTGGACAAAAATGAAAGTTCTCAGCCTGATTACACATGAAATTGCAGTTTCCTTTTCAGCTATCACCTTCCTCACTGCTATAGATGCTGTGCCCCATAACTCTTGCAAGGTTTCTGGCATCTAGCATGCAGGTCCGCTCTGCAGCGCAAGCATGGTGTGCACCTACCTGCCAGGGACCTGCGGGGCCCAGGCCGACCGTGGTGTGCACCTCTCCGCCAGGGATCTACGGGGCTCTCCCTGGGCCAACAGCCCTGCTCGGCTCTGAGTCAGGCCCAGAAACAAACTGAAATGCTGCAGTTGGAGCCAAGCATAAACATCAGCACTGAGTGTGGAAGCAAACAGCTCTACAGAAGAGGGGGAAAGGCTCTCCCGCCTTCCCTTTGGAAAGGATGTGTTCATTTTCCATATACTTGTCCTCTCTTCCCAGTTCCCCAGTATGAGTCCCTGCTTTGCTCCCACTCTCATAACCTTGCCATGGAAAATGGATTTGGCATTGTCAGATTTAATCTCCAACAGAATGTTTCTGCAAAACTGGAATAAAACGTGTCCAGTGCTTTCATCTCATGGCTTATATTCAATCCATAAGAGAACTTTAGATTTTTAAGATACCATTCTACATTTTTTTCCCCTTATTCCTCTGCCTATCAACAGGATTCAACTGGAATTTATTATTTTGTCTTATGTCTGTTTGCAGGTCTCTGCATTAGGAAAAAGAATCCCCTTAGCAGCAACCCAGACTTCTGCACTCAAGTGCTTCTATTTTTGAAGGTCTCTCAAGGTAAGAGAGATCCCTCTGCATCACCTCTGTGCTACTGCAACTCTTGCTATGAAAGTCAATAGTGGCAGGATGCTGGACTATCTGTGCATGTTAGATTCCCCTCGACCTATCTGTTTGATTTACTTCACTTAATATAAAAGCTAAAGGACTGTCATTTAAGCATATCTTTCATCCTATGCACACACAAGCACATCCAGCATTATGTGGTAAATGTATTTTTGTAGCACTTTTCCTATTTTTACTGCATTCTTGCCCTGAAGAAACAGCAGTTCTGAGCAGCTTTGTAAAAATCATTTCTCACAGTTAACAAATAGATTCATTATTTCCTGTTTTACAAGTCCCTGGGGTACCAAAACCCAGAGATAATATGTAATTACACTGCTGCAGCTCCAGGTCAGTATGAATGTGTGATTGTGATGAAACACATTTCTTCTGACGTGACAATATGAATAGGGTTGGCTATTCTCTGCCTAGTCTAAGATTTATGGAGTCTGTCATAATTTATTTTTGGTAAGTGCCTGAGCATTGTAAATGATGCGATAGATGAGCATACTCTTGTCATATAGTGACCGTATCTAGATCTGCAGCCCTCCCACCCCAGCAATTAATTGCATATATACTTCAGTCAGCCTATCTGCTCCTTAAGGATGTGCTGGAACATATGAACTTCTCAAGCTGGTGGCTGGCTGTTTGGAGCTGGGAAATGAAAAGTCACTGGAAAGTCACATCATCTGTGCACACAGAGAATGGAGTTGAGGCAGGAAACACAGGTCACTGCCTACTGCTGTGTGTGCAGGCAACATCTAATTTTCCTTTTGTGCAGTGTGAGCTGAAACCTTTTTGATAACCTTTTTTTTTTTTTTTTCTTGCCCTGCTCACTCTAGTGAGAAGCTGCCACAAGCTGGGATTTTACTACCTCAGGAGATGATATGAACCTTTTCCTCATTTTCTGGAGCTGAGATAAAGGCAGCCTAGAATCTGCATGGCAACTTGTAATCAACCTCTTTGCTTGCACTTGGGAGAGTGCATAAGTATGTCACTTTTTTAAAATTATTTTTATTTTTAAGACTGTGTTGGTGCTGAGTAAGTGCTGTGTTCATCAAACATTTTACCATGATGTTATGCCAGAAAGAAAAAACTTTTAGGACCTATCTTGAAATAGATACTGTCTCTTTCCAGTTAATTTATTTGATAAAATCACTGGAAACTCAACAAAAAACTGAATTATCTCTTCAAATCCTAAAACTTATCATCACATCCTTCAAGGGGGCTCTGACCCATTCATACACATCATTCTCATAACTATGGACATACTGTTTAATCAAAATCATTCTGAAGCTCTATAAAGTCTCCTTGCTTCAGCTCATAAAATGCTACATGTCTATGCCCTTAAGCCTGTTGAGCAATTTCCTAGAACATACTTTCCAAGTCTGATGGCAAGTCTTTCCAAGTCTGGCAGAAAAATTATGGTTGGGCAGCAGAGAAAGATAACCCTCATTATCTGTAATGAGGTCACTAAGTCAGCACACACACAAAATAAAAATCTCTTTGGCCTCACCCATCAAGGAACTCAGAATTTAAAAATTTTGGCACGTGAATTGAGCTCACACTCAAGAGGCATGTTGCCTCCTGAAAGGTGAGCACAGAATCATGAAGGTCGTGGGCAGTCCTGGACACTTTGATTCTTAGATCTAGATCTCAACCCTGCCAGTTTGGCCCTATCTTATTAATAAGCAAAGCCAAAATATTTTACCAACTCAAATATTTGTGGGTTTGTGTGCCACATGATAACAAGCTACCAATATGTCTAATCATTATGTTTTTTGTGACCATGCTGTGAGGATGGAATGGTCTCTCTAACAATCCAAGTGAAACATATTCAATTGTCATGAAAATTTAATATATTTTTTTTTTCATCTTGGGTCATGATGCCTTTCCCACTAAAAGCAGGATGTTAGGAAGTATGTAAAGGATGAGAGAGTATAGTAAAAGCTATAAAGAGCAAGGGTCATTTTTGTGAAGATTGTTGTTTAAACAATGACCTGGGTCTGATCCTGAACTCCTCTGCTGTCAATGGGAGGCTCTCCTTTACTCTGAAGGGCTATGTTCACACATGTTCAGTGCGTCCTTCCTCTGTGGCTGTCCTTCCATTTGAATTACATCTGAGTTCAGCAATGCATGAAAACTTGTGTCTGATTTTAACAATTCCAGCCCTTTTAACCAAAGAATCAGCAGCCTTCCTTTACTATATGCTTAAACATTTTGCTTGAAACACTGAATAATGCTTTAATGAGACTGCTCCCTTGTATAGCAGAGAATGTGAGAAGAGATCCTTGTGTCCTTGTATCCTTGTGTCCAAATCCTGCAGTGGGTGATTTGCCCAAGGAAAGACTTTGGAGCTGAGTCTACTTATCTCTGTCTAGCAAAGCTGTTTGGGGAGTCTCTCTTCTTCATTTCAGTAAGTTTCTCATGCTCTTTGTTAGCTTATTTTGAAAAGTGAGAATAAATGGTCTAATTCACCATATATTCACTGCTCTTAAACAGGTGGCCAAATTATCCTTTTTCATTCCTTCTTAAAAAGAAAGCTAAAATCATCACTCTGCTACAGCATTTCCACATCTGTGTGTGTCATAAGCACAAAAGCAGTTTCTACCATTAATCATTTCCTCTTTAAGTTTGTTTTCTGAGGAAGGTGAGTAAGAGCTAATTATTTATTTTACTGATAGAGTTAAACACATGACTTAACATTCTTGTTGTGCTTGCATTGGTTAGTCAGCTCCATAATACACTATACCTCTCTATTTTCAAGACAGCTTGCTGTGCCAATTCTTTTTGATGCCATTTTCATGAGTACAGAAAGCCCATACAGCAACCCACAACTTGATCTACTGGTTGTAAATGGAAACTTTTGGAACAAGTTCCAAAAGCCTGACAATGACTACACTGATTAGATCATTGAGACAAGAGCCTGCTCTTTTACATTTATAGAAATGAAGTGAAAGTGGTGTATAGGTAAGAAGTCATATATAGAAGTGTACAGGCAGACTAGCTATTCCCATTTTCTTTTGGAGGGAGGTACAACTATACTCTTCATACAAATAACATGACAAATGCATTCCTTGGTCATTTGGGTGCCATCCTATTGCATTATTCATTGAAGTGCCAATGAGGTAACTGAGAGCTGAGTTTGGTACAATGATGTGCTTTGTTCAGCCACCTGCCAAATTTAATGAAGTGATAGGGAATCTTTTAAGATGGATTTGGCCTGTATCATATGATTAAATGGAGGAAGTGTTCCCATTCTGTGTTAGTTGTGCTTTTGGGTAAAGATCAGATTTGCTTGGTTGGCTGAATTCAGGGCATTTTACCTTTCTGGCTCCAACAGATCAGATCATTTTTTCAGAATTAGTTTGCACCACTTTAAGACCAGCTTTGATTCTGATGGTGGGAAGCCAAATTCCCTGTACACATTAATAAACTTTAGTTAAGATCCTTTATCTCTTGACTTTTCCTGATTTTGATCATTTTGAACCAGTCTCTTTCATGGACCATTTCCTTCAGAAACCATGTTTTTTCCACTGTAGGGTCACTCAGAGCCTTCACCCTCCTCTAGTGGGAACCAGGCAGAAGCCCTCTACTATTTTAGCAATATAGGAAAGATAGTGTGATTAAGGAGAACCTCAGGCAGGAGGAAGAATGTATTTTATTGCATTATTATTATGACCACCTTAGTTGGTAGGCATTGTAGAAACACAGGGTAAGAGACATAGCCTTCAAGAGTTTACAGTCCAAACAGGAGAGACAGATAAATGTAAGAGAAGCAAACAATTTTTATTGTTTTTTTTTTGTTTGTTTGTTTTTTCAGATGAAGAAGCAAGTGCTTCCCTGGCCAATACAACTCTGCAGTTAACTCGGGAATGGGGCCTTGCCAAGGTTTAGACCCACCAATGATTCTCTTACTTGCTGTGCTGAACTGCAAGCTTATGTCCTAAACAGCATGGACAAAAAGTAGATTTGGACTCAAATTCAGACTCAGTTTCAGGCCAGAAACATGGTGTAGATCTCACTGAAAAAAAAAAAAACTTTGTTGGTTTCACATGAAAGTGTTTGGAAGAGCCAGGATATTTTCTCAGGTGTCTTTACTTGGAGCTTGCTGTCTGGACCACAAGGTCTTTCTGACTGCTGTGATGCCACCACAGCTCTCCACAGGGCCCCGGGCTGATGGGGAATGCTGGAACATGACCCGTGCCAAGCAAAGTGGGTCTCATTTGAAACTTATGTTGCAGCTGCACTTTATTACTCAGGAAAGGGAAGGGGCACACTTTGATTGCGGAGGGCAACAGTGTTGTAGGAAGACCATCTGTTAGTGTACTGTTCATCAGGTTTGATGACAAATTTCACTTGTGCAATATGGGAGTGCAACTGGTATGGCATGACTCCTGTGATGCAGAAACACTGCCACACAGCACTGCTTGTTTCAGTTATGTGGCTGGTATGATTGGGGCTTTTGTTGCATTTTGGGGCCTCGGTGTCAGAGCCTTGTTGCACTGCTCCAACTGCAGCTGCTACTGCTAGCAGGCACTTTGCTTTCCTGAGCTTGGTCTTGTCAACAGCTGCACAAAGAAACTTCAGACTAGATGGATTAGATTTTATTATTTTTATCATCATCATTATTATCCAAGATGGTGAAAACAATGACCTTATAGGGTGCTTCTTCCCTTTCCTATATGGCAGTCATGGTATACACTTTTCTGTCAATCCAATAGACATAAGGACTCTGCAGTTTATCACTTCCCTCCTGAGTATAAAAATAGTTTCCTCTGGAGAAAGGATATGACAGGGCTGGGTGGTATTGCTACTGGTCTCACAATAGTGACAAAATAGAAAGGTTCCCAGTGGCATAAGAGGTCATGCTTGTGGAGAAACTAAAGGAGAAGGTTTGGTGAGAATAGCTTGGAACTGAGCTGGTTCTGTGCAAAATGACTTCTCTGCTTGTTGAGCTCAAACCAGAAGAACCCAAACCCATGTTTGCACACTGACCATGATACAACTTAGGTATTTAAATCCCTTAAGTGTTTTGGGGACACCTATACTGAGATATACACAAAGGTTACCAGTTCATAACAACACTGCTTTGTATGTACTGGGAAAGTACAGTCCCAGCTTCTGCCACTGGCAAATTCATGAGTGATATCCTGAATATTCTCACTGATTTCAGCAGTCTCTTGTATGTTGTAGCTAAGACTTTGCAGCCTCCTGAGCAAAAGCTGCATAGTTTGTGCAGCTCTGCTTGGGTCCAATGCCACATTTCCTCTCCTAATTTCTTTGGCCAGAAAGAACCAACAGTGACATTCAGAGAGGCTTATCAAACTCTGTGGATGGCAGCAAGGTCTGAAAATTAAATGCCTGACACACAGACAGGTTGAGAAAGGGAGTAGCTGCCTATAACCTTTTGAACTTTTGGAAAAAGTCAAGTATGGCCTCACAGCCTTAATGTTTCTGTTTGTCCCCTTGATAGCTGTTTATATTCTTCTCTATGGAAAAAGCAAGATGTTTGAATCTGGAGGACTTTTTATATGTGCTTCTAAGTAACCCCAGTGTACAAATAAACTGTGTAGGTGCTTTGTGATCAGAATAATCTCACATGATCAGTTATACATTGTTCTTTTGTCAACAGCAGCCATCTAGGACCAGCCTTGTGTCCTGGACTGAATCCAGAATAAACAAGCACCCTGATGGAAGTGCTCCATAAACACCCAGAATTTGGAGACATTCTTAATTTGCAGGATGCCATTTTTTTGTTTTGTTTTGTTTTCTGGGAGGAAAAAAAATCTATTATATTCAGCCCACAGCCATTTAGATATGGAAAATTTCAATCAAAATCATTTAGGAAGAAATTTGGAAATAATGTGCAAATGTTTACAAACCATATTTTTAAAAATAACATTATTTCTAGAATATGGGGTAGGATACCCATAGGGCCAAGTCTCTGATAGTGTAAAAGAGGGAAATCCTATTGCAGCTAATGAAGCTGCTTCCCATTCACATCCTTAGAGGTCATGATTCCCTCATATTGCTTACAGTAAATTGCCAGCATAAATTGCAGGCAATTTATAATTTTTAACACTCTGAAACCCTAGATTTTTGGAGAGATACCGCTCCTTGTCCCATACAGTCAGATTAGAACATTTTACTTAAGAAAGACACTTTTATGGTAGATAAAGGTAAAACTGATTCTCTGGGAATCCGGCTTAAGCAAAATGATTTTACATACAAACTTACATATCAACAAATTTCAATTAAAATAAGGAGAACAGATTTTAGACTAGAGTCAAACCTGTCCTGCTTGGGATCCATAAATTTGACACAAATGCAGGACCTGCCTCGCAGCAAGGGTTTTGACAGCATTTCATACCAGCTTGCCTGATTTTTTTTATTGATGTACAGGTTCATAATGGTGCTGTTAAAGATTCAGCCTTTGATATAGGCTGGGCAGCCATTCTTTACTGGATGACTTTTGCATTTCAAAAGCAGCAGCACTTCAGAAGGGTACAGTGTGCCAGGGAACGAAGGACTGCAGAAACAGATGGAAGCTGATTTGCAAACACCACAGGATCTTCTCTCTTACTTGGGGCACATCTACACTGAGTAAGCAGCAGGGCAAGGTGATGGCTGGGCTAGTGAAGCTAGACATAGCCGAACAGGTAAAAGTAGTCCCTGCAGCACCACACTGCGCCTCAGCTGACCAACTTCTCTGAACGAAGTGATAGATCCTTTTGGGACAGGAAGAGCTCCTGGCTTTCTGCTCCCCAATCCACTCATGGCATAACAGCTCCTATTTTTGCATGCTGGCTGACATCTCATATCTGTCTCCAAAGGTTTTTTTTCATCCTTTACAGTTCCTTACACACTGCACAGTCTATGCCTAGAGTCACACAGCACTTTGTGGCTTGGCTGCTAATGTAGATAGAGGACATGGCTTCCAGACTCAGTGTGGGGTAGAGCTACCTGGTGGACTCCTTGTAGACTCCAGGTGAGTTATGTACCAACCAGCTGCAGTAATACTTGGGCTACTATGCTCTGCTGAGGAGTTCATTTGCTCTGGCAGAAATAATATGGCTCTATTCCTGGGGTCTTTAGCCAGGGCATCCAGCGCTAGGTCAGCAGCTCTGCACAGCACCCATGTTATACTGGGCAGTGATAACCCAGAGCAGCACAGAGCACTGAAGCATTGATATGCACAGCATAATCCATACATAATGATCCATTGTAGTACAGAGAAATAGCATGTGAATACATTATTAAAAGCATATAAGCCCAGGGGCAAAACAGAAGGGACACCGTGTTCTTTAGCACTGACTTACTGCAGGGTGATACTGAAGGTCCATCACATGAATGAATCTTTTTTTTTTGATATAGTAGAGTGCAAGACATTTCTTCTAATCCTGCTTCTACCAACACCTCGCCCTAGAGAGTGCCAATATTTAATGGTCCAGGTTCATATCTGACAAAGGAATCTCTAACTACTCTTTAGTATTATCCCATTTACAGAAATTGCTGCTTCTCCATAAAGTTAGTAGTGAGAACACTTCCTCTGAGAAAAACACTTCCATCCTCCACCAGCTCAAGGGAGGAATTAAAGAGTAAAGTATATACATCACAACAGGATATACTCCAGTGTGTTATTGCTATTTCAGTCTGCAGGCTGTTATCTCCATTCCTGCCTTCCCATTCATTGCTGCTTGTTATCTTTCCCCTTGCAAAGAAGCTCCAAGGCATTTCCACACTCTCTCTGCAGTTGAGAGAAAGGAGGTGCTGGCAATGAGCTGGATTAGTGTGTGAAGGGTAAATTCTCATACTTTCGGCTATGCCCTTAGCAAGCCATGTTGCAACATCTGTATGTTGTTATATTGCGAAGCCTCTCATCCTGCTGCTTTTCCACCTCTAAGAAAAACTCCCAGATGCCCTGAAAATTTACTGTAGTTATCCAACAGATTCAATTAAAACTATAAAAAGAACTGGTTGAAATGTTTGCATGTAAAAATATCTTTTTGCACAAAAGGCTATTCAGCAGATGTTTTGGAGAGGAGGAGAGTGGCTCTGACAAAGGGAAATACGAGCCCCACAAAAGGGCTAGAAGACTCTTAGTAGAGTGGCAGAATCTAAGAAGTAAGGGAAAAGGAACAAGGAAACGGATGCACTGTTTCCTCTTTGACTGCTTTCTGAACTTTGTAAAAGAAAAAAGGGAGGAACCAAGAGAGTTTATGGTTGTGTCAGGCCCTGGCCTAGGAAACTAGTCTGAATTGGGGTGGGTTTTGTGTCACACACATGGGAATTCCTACGTCATGTGAGTGGTATCAGTGCAAGTGGTAGCCTCCTCTTCTATGCCTCTCAACTCATATAAATCAGTACCTACATCAGGGAAAGCTACAAGGGCATCAGTGTTTCTCAGAGGAAGAGTGGAAAGATGGGAGACATTGCCTGATACTAGATGACTGGAACAGCCAACATTTGTTCTATGCGGAGAAGTGAGAATGTTGTTTTCTGTTCTCTAGAGTCCAGGGGTGGGGGTGGAGGGGGCTGCTCTTGAAAGCCATTCAGCTCTTTTTCACTTTGTTTGTAGTAATGACCTGGAAAAAGAGGCAGACGCCATGGTCAGGTAGTAATCTGGAACCAAGCATCAGCCTGGAAGCTGATAAAATAAAACTGGAACAAGTTTACAAGATTACCTAAGTAATCTTACAACCCCATTCTATGGCAAGAAGATATTTGGTATGAGTGGTATTCATATACCATTCAATACATTTTCATAAATCTGTAAGTGTAATGTCTCACAGATAGGCTCTTCTTGGATGTGACAACCTCTTGAGCTCTCAGGTGGCCACAATTTTTCACTTCCCTGTACATAATCATCATTAACCTAATTCATCATTGCTTTGTGGAACTTCTTAATAATTAATGTTAGCAAAATGTTTTGTGAAAGCCACAGATTCCTATGTTCATTGCAATATAAATTTGCTTGTTTATTGATCTGGGGATGATTAGTGAATCTTTGATTTTAGGATTTACC
>JAUBNY010000700.1:8433615-8444625 GCA_032275445.1 Crypturellus soui
TTAAACATGTTCTAGGAGTACTAAAACATCCTGATAAGCAACTTGTATTGAGACATCCTTTTCGTTTGGAGCATCATAGCACGGTCTGTTCTTGGTTATTTATGACGTCTACAAATTTCTGCTACTTGATTAGGTTTTAAATCATTAACCCTTCAACACTATAAGTTTCTTGTCTTTGTTGGATGGGTATAACTCTTAGAATCAGATCTGGCTGGTACAAATACACACACTTGTGTACTCAGATTTGGCTTATGCTGTGGCTATGCACTCTGTAGAGCTAGCATTAGCATCCTTTGTTCAAGGGAACTTTTGTTGCAGTCCATGAATTCTTTAAAATATTTTCAGGGGGCAAACATGAATGAGGTAGAGTCAAAAGAAAGACGATTCATTTCAGAAAGGTAAGGCAAATGTCTAAGAGCTATTAAAATCCATGTTAGCCTTTCTATCTACAGAAATGTTATTTCCAAAACTTCTACAAAAACAAAAACAAACAAAAACACTGAATCCTTCTGCTGAGCCTCCAGTCCCTTTCACAACACAAAGCGCTAAACTGTTGACTTCATCCTCAGTGCCAGGTCCAAATGTTGAGTATCAGTCATTAAGTGCTAGTTACAAAGAAAATTTGGGCATGTCTCAAATTGTCAAGCCTATTTGTGCAAACTCTGTATTAATTGAGGTGAGAAGTGATTCACAGTCAGACAACTGCTGTTTCCTTTGTTCAGATCTGATTGGCAGCCCTGGATTATGCTGTGCAATAACTGTCAAGGCAAGACAGGACAAGTATAAGCCCTTCAACTTTAAACTGTTTGGTGAGAACTTTCATGATATAAACCTGTTTCACACTATTATAGATTACTTTTTTTTTAATTAATTAAACAGTAACATTAAATGAGTGGAAAAACTTTTATTTAAAAAAGAGTTGCCAATTAAAAGAATACTAATAGAAGTAGGGCTGTCCTATACCTACCATTTCCTAAAGCTTTGCTGCTTGAATCCAAAGCCTGAGATAATGTTAACTGTGACTACCATGTCCAAAAGACAAGATATTTTAGGTGAAATCTGCTATCTTGATTAGCCACAGGTATCATATATAGTAGACAGAATGATAACCACCTATATCTAGAGCTAGTCAGCCATGAGTAGAAGGACTGGTAAGAATAACTTAGTTTGTTCTTAGACATTACTATAAAAGGATAAGGGATGGCATGAGGAAAAATTGAGCCTGAAGCATTTTCTCCATTTACACTGATTTGAATGAATTTGGAACCAACTGAATTTATTCCAAAGAACACAGTGTGTCATGTCAGGTGGTAATTACGCTTTGGCAGTTTTCGTATTGCTAGTACCTTTAAACGTGTATGCCAAGGAGCTTCAGATTGCAGTATATATAGCAATTTCTTCTTCATGTACTTGCAAAACGGATCAGAAGAGAATTATTAACTCCCAAAGAATTGCAGAATGCCCATTGCTTGTCTACTTTTTGAGAAATTATTAATATATTGAGCCCTTTTCCTGTTAGTAAGTAGAATTAACTCCCAAATGTATAGGATAAAATGAGCAGAAATGGCATCTCTAAAGACAGAGTAGGAGAAAATAGCAAGGTGGTGGTGTTCTTCAGATGTCAAGTTTTTTTTTTTTTTTGCTTTTTTTTTTCCATGTTCTTTTTTAAAATAGGCATTTGCTTCTCTCTGGGTAGCAAAACTGACATGATATCCAACCTAGGACCTTCACAAGAGACTTTAGAGAATAGAAAGAGGAGAGACTTTCAATGAAAGACCACAGCAAGTAATTTAATTTGACAGAGGAAGAAAAAAGGCAAGATGGAGAGTGCTGGTAATGACCTAGGTTTCTCACTCAAACAGAGAGTAAGTGTCCACTCACCAAGGTTAGCTAAAATTTTACTTCAATGTTTCACATTACAGACAGCAAAAAGCTGATGCTGGATGATATTCTATCATCTGAGCTGGTTAGTTCATCCCCTGTCTACAGTCTCAGTTGTTATGTTTCTAGGAGGTTTCTAGTATTTCTATTTCTGCATTACATCATTTGGTTTTCTGCACCTGATGAGGTTTTAAAGTAAATCCTTGAAACTTAAGTCAAAAGGGGAAAACTCTTTGGCCCATATAATGTGGTATCTGAGCCCAGCAAGAGACAATTTAACACATTGAATACAGCCAAACCCCAAAAGCAAGGGAAGCAAAGAGTATGAATCATGATTTCTCTCTTACATGTCACTGTGGAGAACAGACGCTCCAGAAACATCACTAGGACTGACCAAAAACCCCTAGCAAATTCCTGGTCTCTTTTCTAGTCCTAATCGTCTCTTTCCTAACTCTAATTCATTTCCCATTACTGTGAAAGAAACATTTAAAACCATTTACAGAATTAATGCCCGCTGCCAGGCAAATTGCCCCAAGCAAACCCATGGATCACGCCATCCCCTGTCCACTGCTCCCTGGCATGATGAGGGTAGGGCTGGTCCAGCAAGGGAGCAGGGGGGAAGCTCTTTGTTCTTGTAGAGCAAAGGGAACCTCCACTCTTATGTGTCATCATGTACTCCTGCTCAGAGGCTCAAGGGTGAATATTGTTTTAGCTGCAGATATGACAGGGATGATGTATTTAAGCATGCAGTGGTCAGTACATGCACTCTTGCTGTTCTTTAACTCCTGGTTCCCTTAGAGTCATGAGAGTGCTCCCTGAGAGGTTTTCTCTTCTTTAGATATCTCTCAGATGCTGGGTTAATAATGTTTGCTTTCTGATTTTTCCTTTTTGTTTAGGCAGGGGAGAAAAGCAGTTGTAAACTTGAAAAGAAAATTGCAAGCTCACCTGGAAACTAATTGCCTTGAGAGTGTTTATTCTCCGATAAAAAGTCCTTGCAAGCTTTCTTGTATTTTAAACAGAAAGACAGGCCTATTCATCAGAGTATCAGAAGAGCTTGACATACCTAGAAACTTTCAGAACAAGCCAAACATTCAAGTGCCATGTGTTCCCAAAACACCCATTAGGTTCTGCATTTGTAAGTCAAGGAATCTTGGTGCTCCTCCTCCTTTGCGGTAATTAATCATTTCTGCATTTGTAAAGTCTCAGTACTTATCAAAGTAACATATCCCATATGTTACCCTGTTTGATCTTACCAATACACTTTGCTATCATCTCAGCTGCTCAGATGTTGTTACTCAGCTCCACATTTAGCTCCTGGGAGCCAAAATATTCTTTCTTTTTTTTTTTGTTTGTTCGTTTGAATAAAATTCCCATTGACTTCTAGTTCATATGTGCTGGGAATAATAGCTGAAGCAATGTGAAATAAGGGCTGCAGATTTTGACTAATACAAAGTTAAAAAAGAAAGACTGATGGCCATTTTCAAGCATCTCATATTTGTTGCCCTTGGAGGCTGCTTTCTATTTATATAAGTTTCTCTAGTAAATTGCTTTAGCAGCTGCAGAAACATGCACAATTAATGTTGTGTTCTGTTGTTGCCAGTGCCATATCACACAGCGAGCACAAGGTTTTCAAAGTGTTTATAAAGGGCTCTAGTTCTGTAGCACAATGTGTTACATTAAGATGTTATGGCTGGTGTCTATCTGATAGGCATGGGCCCACGGTGTGAGGAACCTTCCTGCCCAACACTTGCCGGTGCGCAGTGGCCATGAGGTTCTACCAGCGGCAGGAGGGAGGCTGCTCCTCTCGCCACATGTGGCCGTGCAGCAACTGGATGTATGGAGAAAGCGCTATATGAGCTCGTTCCCCCATTCCTCCCTGGATTGGCTACTTTGATGAAAACACCAGGATAAAGCAGAGCCAGGATTAGAGGCTGAAGGGCCCAGGCCTCCCTCATGGTGGGAGGGACATGTAGCGACAAGTTTTGGGCAAGCACGCAAGAAGAAAAGGAAAAGAAAAAGAATCTTTGATGAATTAAAAGCCCTCCAGAGAAACCCTTGCTTTCCCTGCCCTCTGGATCAAACAAAACAATGCCTTTTTTTCCCTGAGAAAATTCTCAAGGACAAGAGGAACTGTTAAAGGCAACGTTGCACTCGTGTAACTTTTTGTCTCCGCTAATGTCAACTGTGTATTTATTATAATCAGTCAGCGTGAAGGTCTCTGTGATATGTATCAGAGAGTCAGCCCACTCCACACATGCTGTCCCACTGACTTCCAAATCACTTTCCTAATAATCACATTTGAAAGGATGATCGTTTTTGCCTTGGATTAGTCTAAAAGTCTTTCCACCATTAACCCATTTTTCCTCCTGTGCCTGACAGTTTGAGATGAAAAGGACTGATGGTTTTGTTCTTTTTTTATAACACCTTTATTATATCTGCAAATTACTGCAGAATCTTCCAAAATGTGTGGAGAAGAAATGGTGTAACAAATAGAAAGAGGAGAAAAAGGAATAAAATTAAACCAGGAGCAAAAAAATTGAGTGCCTGGAAGGCAGGAGACAACTGGTTTAGTCATCACATATGAAGGCCTTTGAGGCACAAGTCAGCAGAAAGGCAGCATTCGGGGGAAGGAGGGAGCAGTTTCGTACCATGCACCAGGACTCATGCTAACATGGACTGCTATGAGGAAATACCTAGGGAAAAACTGTATAAATGGGAAAACAAAAAAAGCATTAAGGATGTGGATCCAGTGAGAAAGGGGGAAAAAAGTAAAATAACTTGAAAATAAAATTGGAAAATGAATGAAGGAACGAGGAAAGAAAATCGAAGAAAAACATAATTTAAATTGATGGATTAAATTGAATTGAATTAATTTAAATAAAATATAAATTGATGGATTTTTACTTTAGATCTTTTTTTTCAGGTTATACTACAAAGTTGCCTCCTGCAGTCAAATTTAACTCTGTGGACTGCTTCTCTTAACCTTCAGGTTTGAGGAGGATAGGGTGAAATATGTAGATGAAATTCTCTGTCTCGCCCTCTAACAGACATAGATAGCAGCCCTGGATCAAAGCAAAACATTTAATGATTCAAAGTTTGGCCTGTTGGGCTTGGTTTGCTCCCAGCCAAGGGAACAGTAACTGATATACAAAATAGTTCCTCCTGGAGTGATTCCACAGGAAAACTAACCACTATGCACATACCAGGAGTGCTGGTTAGTGCAAGGGTCGCAATGTGCAGTCTCAGTACCGTCCCGAACAGCAGTTTCCAGGTAAGTGCAAGGCCTGAGTCACACTGCGAGTTGGAATAATCCAAACAACTGTCTTGAAAAATGATATCCTTTTCTGATTCAGAAGAAGAGAGCTTTCTCTCTAGCTCTAAAAGGACAGGAACATGAAAACTAATTAAAATGCCATTATAAGGATGTGCATAAAGGTGCAGAAGTCTGAGTCAACTGATAGATTTCCTCTTGCACTCCATGTTAATTGGAGGGCACAGGAGGTTATTTAATGCTCTGTGAGGATGAGTTCAGCACAACACGGGTACAGTGTCATGCACAGAACTGATCATCTTTAGGCCACACCATGGATGAAATTCATCCCTAGTGACAGGACTGCAGGTGTTATCAGTTCAGCATGCACAGGATCAACATGATAACAGACTCTAAGGATCAGCCACACAGAAAGTCACGGCTATGTGGGGAGCACATGTATTCCTATGGGAAGTCTGCAACCTTTGACAATTCTTGTTTCCTACTGGTGCTGTGCAGTTCAGACATGAAAGCAAGATCTGTTACTAATGAAAGGCTCAGGTTGTGACACTACACTACCAAATAAGAAGTCTTGCACTGATTTTAGATGATTGTGCACTCCTGTGCACTTTAAAGGAGGAGTAGTGTATTGGAGATGGAAATTTCTATGATCTGTAGAGTCATAAAAATCTCCTTTGGGAAGCAGAGGCCAGACCTTGAGAGGGAAGGTGTTTGCCTGCCTAGGCTGAGCGATAAGGAGCACGGATGCAGCTGCTCAGCCCGGTTCACAGGCAGCCCCCTCTGAAAACCTGTTGAAGGCGGCCACTCAACCGGGTTTGTAGCCAACTTAACCGCAGACGTCCTCCAAACTAGCTTTGGAGGTCAAACACCCTGCAATGAGGAAGAAGAGGAGGAAGGCAGGACCCTCGAATTGAGGGCTGGGACCCCGGACTGGCACGTGCGCCTGCGCACCCAGCGGGGAGAGTTGCGCAGTTGAAGGCGGAGTTTGTCCGCCCCCCAGCCAGCCTCCTGGGTCGAACTGACCCCATGTGCCAGGAGGCACCTGGCATAAAGAGAACAGTGAGGAGAGAGGCGGGGGAAGGCGAAACTCCTAACCCTGAGGCCTACGCTGTCTCCGTGGGAGCCGGTCAGCAACTCACTCTCTCTGATCTGCCAGCTCGAGTGGATGTTCGGGTCCAGGATCCCGCCAGCAGGTATCACCTCATGAGTAGTTATCCACACTTTGCTGCTTTTATGTGCTTTCACCTGAATAAATGCTCAATGTAGTCACCTTGTTCTGGCGTGATTATTGCCGAATCCTGAGCCCATCCAGAACAAGTAGGTATCTTACACTCTTCTAAATGTGAAATAATGACCTTGTGGCAGTTTCCCTTATAGGAAAATCACCTTGACATTGGAGAAAATGATAATGACGTTACCATATTGATAATGCTTCCTGATCTATGTGTAGGAAAATATAAATGAAGTTGACTGTTTACCCTGACATTTTTTTCCAGTGAAGTGAAATCAATACAAAAAATGAGATATTTTAAAATTATTTTCTGTTGACAGTATTCCCTGTAAGCATTAACTCATTATTTATCTATCCCAAGGAATTGTATGCATTGGAAGACAATTGTCTTGCAGTGGAATGTGACCTTGACTAGTCTATAACAGCTAAAAAATGCCATCCCTCTGATGTTATATTGTTTTAATGGAAGGGAAAATCAGCTAACTTATTTGGAATAGTTGCAGAGGAATCTTCACCTTTTTAAAATGATTTGAACTAACTTTTAGGGAGAGAGAAAGCAAAAGTTATTACTACTGCTCAAAGAATCAATAACCTGATATTTAAGGGACTTAATGGTGCTGCATGCAGTGAGTTAGTGACAAAACTTCAATAAAAACATCTATAGAGCGGTAATTTTCAATCCCATATTAGCAAACCATCTACTGGTACCGAGGCAAAGGTACTAAATGATAGCTCCCAAGCCCGCGCCCGGTGCTTCTGCCCCAGAGATTTAAGCATGCAAGAAGTTATTCTGAACGGTTACTTACTAATGGTGTCTTCACCACTGCAGTAACACGTGTTTCCATACACCACTGAGGCTGTGTTATGCAGTTCGTAACTCAGCATATCAAGGCAAAATTGCCCCCTAAGAGAAGCACAAGACAAGATGATTTGCACAGCTCAGCTGAACTTCACAGTGTGTTTCTCTCTAAACAGAGGATGTTGGCCATCCAGTTCCTGAGCTCAAACTGGAATGAGTCGGGGAATAAATGTGCATTTAGAGTAGCATTTATTTGGGACCAAGAGTGCCTTTTGGAAGCAAATCTACAGTTGTCACCACCTACTCCTGTTCACGTCATGGAGCAGGGTCAGAGCATATGAACTGTTTCCTTTCAGGTAAAACTAACCTGAAAGATGTGAGCTAGATGTGCTCAACTTGTGTCTCGTAATACTAAAGATCATTCAGCTTTAGGGTCCAGACTAATGCGTAATGCTTACAAGCAAGGCCTAGGAAATCCAGGCCTTGCACCATGTGTGCTACAGCCTGACTATGGATGCAGACCAGAGCTTGTGAATTCATCTCTGCTACTGCAGAGAACAGATCATTTTCTTGTCTAAGACAAGTTTGCTTTTGTGTTTTGAGGAGAATTCATAGTTTTTTTGAGTATCAGGCATGAGCAAAGAAAAGGATGCCTTCTATTATATTTCCTAATTCTTGCACATGAAGTAACCACACTAACCTTTTCCTCACTAGAGCTCCCACTTCCCTCCTTATGATATTCCCGTGGTTTCCTTTTATCCAGGTTTTTCTGTCTGAAACCATGCTACCTGAAACTAGGGCACCTACTTATTAGACAGCGACTTGCAGAGCACATGGACCTTCCTTTCCCCAGTTCCTCCGATTCTCTGAAGGTTAAATAAGTTTCCTGCAGCAGTCTGTACTTCATTATGCATTACACATATGAGACTATTTTTTTTTCTTGTAAGAAAGAGTCATTTAGGTCTCCAAATTCACATGGTTGAGTTTTAATCTGTAAATCAGTCACACATGCATCAAATTCAAATGGTTCAAATTACTCTTGACTGCACATTAGAAAACAAAACAAGACTTTCTCAGAAGGATCTCTCTCTCCTCATCCCTCCCTGTCCTGTCATGTTCTCCCCTCCCTACCTTCTTCCCTCCCAAGACGTTACTGTGTTTATCAAGTTTGTCCAACAGATTTTTTTACATTAGAATCTGTTTATATGAGGTTTTTATGTTCTAGTGGTTTCTCACTCAAGCATCTTGGTTGCTGCAGCATTGTTGGGCATTTCTGTGGAAAAGAAACTTTAAATTGCAAGCATTTTAGATGATTGTTCCTTAAATTTATGCCATTTCTTGCAAGCTCCTCTTGCAAATCCAGAAAACTTACAGGTCAACATTTCTTTCATATCTATTAGATAATGAGTGCTCAGGAGATAAGGTGGGTAATTAACAGAGCTATAGATTTGGCTGCAACACTAGAAAAATATCAAGTTAGTGTCAAATTAAAACTGAAATTTCCCAGGATTTTGTCACAACAAAAAGAATCCATAACATTTCCTTTTCATATCTTCTTATCAACTAAAGATATAATTCATTTAATTTTCTATTATTCAACCTTCTTGCTGATCTTTCATAGCTTCTTTTAAGTCTAAATTAAAATGCAGAAAATATTTCTGAAAGATCATAATTAAAAATGTTAAGAGAATGTCTTTTCATGCAAAAAGGAAATACTCCAAGTTCTTGAAATGAAAATTTTCACAAAAAATTCCTGTTTCCTTTTTAAAATAGAGTATTTTCTTCATTTGTGAATAGCCTTAATTTCCTTCCAATCAGGAAATTTACTATCCTCCCCACAACCTCTAGAGTTGCTGCATCAAGATTGTTGGAAGACACCACACTTGCAACTGCATGCATAATGAGGCATCTAGTTGGATCATTTAGAGGTTGTTATAGCCATAGTTATATTATCCAGTTAGATTTTCCCTTACATCTTGAGACATTAGTTGTGAAAAAAGAATATAGAATGAGACTATCTGTATGAATGAGAAGGGATGTCCAGGAGACCCAGCCTGGGTGCTGATAACACAAATGATCTTATACTAGGGTTGCAACATGTGATAAACATACTGTCAACCTCATACCATTCTATACACAGACAGCCATACTGTGAAACCCACACCACAGTTTGTATCAATTCAGCATATTGCTGACAAGCTTGGTCAAGAAGCCGAAGACTGAACAAACTTGGAGATGTGGAAATTCTCTCAGGTCATCCAGGTGATTCCAAGGAAGTCAGGTGGTCCCAAGGTTGCCCTCAAGGAAGACAGAAAGATATTTGGTGGAAATATGTGTGCTACTTTGAAGAATCATCTGAGAAGTGCCTAATACTATGACTCAGAGACAGGCAACCTGAATTGTGAGCAAATGTGATCGGAAAGTGTTAACTAGGAATTATCAGAGAAAGTCTTGGTGTTTGTTATCCATGAGGGCAGGTTGATCACATTAGCTGCTGCCTGAGGAGATGGTTACTCAGTAAGCACTGAGGCTGATTGCAGAGGACCATTGGTAGCCAAGTTCTCATGCAGGTGTAGGATAGACTTTCTCCTGCACAGAGTCCAACCATGAGGGTAGCCTTTGCTTGAGAGCCCTGCAAAGAGAGGCCTTTCTCTTCCACATTTCCTGAGGTTTGGACGTGAAGCCCACCTGGGGCAGGGAAGTTGTTGTGGGTCGGTCAGGGCCGTCACGAGTCTAGCAGAGCCATGACTCCGACGGCGGGGAAGTGGGGAGGGAGTCGGAGCCAGGGCAGCCGCTCAGGACATCCACGCTCGCGGCATTCCTCCTCCTGGGGAACTTTTCACTCTATGTGCAGAGCTGCAGTGGAGAGGAGCCAAATCCTTGGCTTTCCTTTCAAAGGGAGTGGATATTTGGCAGAGTCCAGGGAATGACTGACTTTGGGATTGTCCTTTTCCGGATTTTCCTGCATGAGGGAGTGAGACCACTTCCTTGTTTATAAAGGGCTTGTATTTCATCCTTCTTCTGCACAGAGTTATAATAGAAAATATAAAGTATCCTAGAAACTTGTTTTTGGAAGATGAATTCTGGAAACTTGAATATGAACTGGATTGCATTTCCAGTTTTCCAGGTCATATCCTTCTCTTAGTTGCCTTCCATAAATCCAGAGTAACTATCCAGTTTAAGTGGAGCGATTTCAGATTTCTCGAGTGTGACAAGAAAACACTTGTTTGATTGTTTGGTTACATTCAATTCCCTAATAACTTCCTGTTGCATTTAAATTACTCTTCTAGTGGTTCAACAGGATGGATGTTGCTTGGGGACTGATAAGTCTGTAAATATTTTCTTTGTTAAACAGAAATACCAGCCCCAGTCTTAGTCTCTGGGAATGTGGCACTGACACGTGTTAGGGTTGAAAGATCAGAAAACAATAGCATTAACTTTGGAATGGACATTGGTTCCTGATCTGCAGCACAATGAATGGAAAATTCACTCATCAAAGCCCTGGAAAATTAAACACTCCCCCACTCTTATGATTCTTTCATACTATATTAGTTTTCCTTCACAAGGTCCACTTATCATTGCTTGTTATGAAGTAGATCTGAAGATTTTGTCCCTGGCATTGAATCACATATCTTCTTCCCAATGTGATGCTTTGGAACAGAACTGCTCAGACCCTAAACAAACAGTTAATGGGCTGTATTGATAAAAGAAAAAAAAGAGGCTTCTGTGTGTGTGTGTGTGTGTGTGTGCTGGGGGGGGGGGGGGAGTCATTCTGCATTAAGAAATTCATGTGCTTTTTTCTTATTTATCCTGTTATTATTGAATATT
>JAUBNY010000700.1:8444725-8468370 GCA_032275445.1 Crypturellus soui
TAGCGCCGGTCCAGCAAGGGAGCAGGGGGGAAGCTCTTTGCTCTTGTAGAGCAAAGGGAACCTCCACTCCTGTGTGTCATCATGTACTCCTGCTCAAGGGTGAATATTGTTTTAGCTGCATATATGAGAGGGATGATGTATGTAAGCATGCAGTTGTCAGTGTTGCTCTTTCTCTTGCTGTTTTTTAACTCCTGGTTCCCTTAGAGCCATGAGAGTGCTCCGCGGGAGGTTTTTTCTTCTTTGGATATCTCTCAGATGCCGGGTTAATAATGTTTGCTTTCTGATTTTTCCTTTTTGTTTAGGCAGAGGAGAAAAGTAGTTGCAAACTTGAAAAGAAAATTGCAAGCTCACCTGGAAACTAATTACCTTGAGAGTGTTTATGCTCTGATAAAAAGTCCTTGTGAGCTTTCTTGTATTTTAAACAGAAAGACAGGCCTATTCAGCAGAGAATCAGAAGACCTTGACATACCCAGAAACTTGCAGAACAAGCCAAACACTTAAGCACTGTGTGTTCCCAAAACACCCATTAGGTTCTGCATTTGTAAGTCAAGGAATCTTGGTGCTCCTCCTTCTTTGCGGTAATTAATCATTTTTGCATTTGTGAAGTCTCAGTACTTATCAAAGTAACATATCCCATATGTTACTCTGTTTGATCTTACCAATACACTTTGCTGTCTCAGCTGCTCAGATGTTGTTGCCCAGCTCCACATTTAGCTCCTGGGAGACAAAATATTCTTTTTTTTTTTTTCCTATTTTTGTTTGTTTGTTTGTTTGAATAAAATTCCCATTGACTTCCAGTTCATATGTGCTGGGAATAAGAGCTGAAGCAATGTGAAATAAAGGCTGCAGATTTTGACTAATACAAAGTTTAAAAGAAAGACTGATGGTCATTTTCAAGCATCTCATATCTGTTGCCCTTGGAGGCTGCTTTCTATTTATACAAGTTTCTCTAGTGAATTGCTTTAGCAGCTGCAGAAACATGCACAATTATTGTTGTGTTCTGTTGTTTCCAGTGCCATATCACACAGCAAGCACAAGGTTTTCAAAGTTTATAAAGAGCTCTCGCTCTGTAGCACCATGTGTTACAGAGCTAGATGTTATGACTGGTTTGTATCTGATAGGCACCGGCCTGTGGTGTGAGGGACCTTCCTGCTCAATGCCTCCTGGCGCGCAGTGGCCATGAGGAGGCTCTATCAGGGCCAGGAGGGAGGCTGCTCCTCTCTCTGCGTGTGGCCGTGCAGCAACTGGGTGTACGGAGAAAGGGCTACATGAGCTTGTTCCCCCATTCCTCCATGGACTGGCTACTTCGGCGAAAGCACAAGGATAAAGCCGGGCCAAGATTAGGGCCTGAAGATCCCAGGCCTCCCTCATGGTGGGAGGGACAAGTGGCAACAAGTTTTGGGCAAGCATAAAAGGAAAAGAAACAGAATCTTTGATGAATTAAAAGCCCTAAGCTGTCACTTTTAGCACTGCAAGGTATCTTCAGATTGCAGCCCTCTGCTGTGCTCTGCTGCAGCAGAATTGAGCTTGTGCCAGCATTTCTGTATGAAACCTTAAGTAACGTTCCGTTTGCATTTCCACAATCTGGGTTGCAAAAATACTCTTGTGTGACTCAGAGATGTTTTTATGCTCTTTCTAGAGGGTGCAGTGCTTTCGACCTCCAGAGAAACCCTTGCTTTCCCTGCCCTCTGGATCAAACAAAAGAATGCCTTTTTTTCCCTGAGAAAATTCTCAAGGACAAGGGGAACTGTTAAAGGCAACGTTGCACTCGTGTAACTTTTCGTCTCTGCTATTGTCAACTGTGTATTCATTATAATCAGTCAGTGTGAAGGTCTCTGTGATATGTATCAGACTCCACACATGCTGTCCCACTGGCTTCCAAATCACTTTCCTAATAATCACATTTGAAAGGACGATCGTTTTTGCCTTGGATTAGTCTAAAAGCCTTTCCGCCATTAACCCATTTTTCCTCCTGTGCCTGACACAGTTTGAGGTGCAAAGGACTGATGGTTTTGTTCTTTTTTTTTTTTTATAACACCTTGATTACACTGCATAATCTTCCAAAAATGTGTGGAGAAGGAATGCTGTAACAAATAGAAAGGGGAGAAAAAGGAATAAAATTAAACAAAGAGCAAAAAATGGGGTGCCTGGAGGGCAGGAGACACTGGTTTAGTCATCACATATGAAGGCCTTCAAGGTACAAGTCAGCAGAAAGGCAGCGCTTGCAGGGGAAGGAGGGAGCAGTTTCGTACCATGCATCAGGACTCATGCTAACATGGACTGCTATGAAGGCATACCTAGGGAAAAATGGGATAAATGGGAAAACAGAAAAGGCATTAAGGATGTGGATCCAGTGAGAAAGAGGGAAAAAAGTAAAATAATATGAAAATAAAATTGGAAAATGAATGAAGGAAAGAGGAAAGAAAATCAAAGAAAAGAATCACTTAAATTGATGGAATAAATTAAACTGAATTAATTCAAATAAAATTAAAATTAATTTATTAAAAATAAAATTAATTTAAATAAAATCTAAATTAATTCATTAAATTTAAATAAATATTCAATTAATTGATTTTATTTTTTATTTTCTTTTTTTCAGCTTATACTACAAATCTGCCTCCTACAGTCAAATTTAACTCTGTGGACTGCTTCTCTTAACCTCCAGGCTTTAGGAGCATAGGGTGAAATATGTAGATGCAATTCTCTGTCTTGCCCTATAACAGACATAGATAGCAGCCCTGGATCAAAGCAAAACACTTAATGATTCAAAGTTTGGCCCGTTGTGCTTGGTTTGCTCCCAGCAAAGGGAACAGTGGCTGATATACAAAATATTTCCTCCTGGAGTGATTCCACGGGAAAACTAACCACTATGCACATACCAGGAGTGCTGGTTAGTGCAAGGGTCGCAGTGTGTAGTCTCAGTACCGTCCTGAACAGCAGTTTCCGGATAAGTGCAAGGCCTGAGTCACACTGTGAGTTGGAATAATCCAAACAATCATCTTGAAAAATGATATCCTTTTCTGACTCAGAAGAAGGGAGCTTTCTCTCTAGCTCTAGAAGGACAGGAACATGAAAACTAATTAAAATGCCATTATAAGGATGCACATAAAGGTGCAGAAGTCTGAGTCAGCTGATAGGTTTCCTCTTGTACTCCATGTTAATTGGAGGACACAGGAGGATATTCAATGCTCTGGGAGAATGAGTTCAGCATAACACGGGTATGCACAGAACTGACCATCTTTAGGCCACACCATGGATGAAATTCATCCCTGGTGACAGGACTGCATCAGCTCAGCACGCACAAGATCAACACGGTAACAGGCTCTAAGGATCAGCCACACAGAAAGGCACGGCTACGTGGGGAGCACATGTATTCCTATGGGTAGTCTGCAAACTTTGACAATTCTTGTTTTCTACTGGTGCTGTAACATCTGTTACTAATGAAAGGCTCTGGTTGTGACACTGCACTACCAAGTAAGAAGTCTTTCACTGATTTTAGATGACCATCACTCCTGTGAACTTTAAAGGAGGAGTGGGGTATCTTATACTGAAATAATGGCCTTGTGGCAGAACTTCCCTTATAGGAAAATCAGCTTGACTTTGGAAGAAAATGATAATGATGTTACCATATTGATAATGCTTCCTGATTTATGCGTAGGAAAATATAAATGAAGTTGACTGTTTACTCTGAAATTCTTTTCCAGTGAAGTGAAATCCATACAAAAACGAGATATTTTTAGATTATTTTCTGTTGACAGTATTCCCTGTAAACATTAACTCATTATTTATCTATCCCAAGGAATGGTATGCATTGGAAGACAATCGCTTTGCAGTGGAATGTGACCTTGACTAGTCTAAAACAGCTAAAAAATGCCATCCCTCTGACGTTATATTGTTTTGATGGAAGGAAAAATCAGCTAACTTATTTGAAATAGTTGCAGAAGCATCTTCAACTTTTTGAAATGATTTCAACTAACTTTTAGGGAGGGAGACAGCAAAAGTTACTACTATCACTCTAAAAATCAATAACCTGGTATTTAAGGGACTTAATGGTGGTGCATGCAGTGAGTTAGTGGCAAAACTTCAAGAAAAAGGTCTACAGAGCAGTAATTTTCAATCCCATACTAGCAAACCATCTACTGGTACCACAGCTAGGGTACTAAATGGTAGCTCCCAGACCCCGACCCGGTGCTTCTGCCCCGGAGGTTTAAGCATGCGAGAAGCTATTCTGAACGGTTACTTACTAATGGTGCCTTCACCGCTGCAGTAACACGAGTTTCCATGCACCACTGAGGCTGTGTTATGCAGTTCGTTACTCAGCATATCGAGGCAAAATTGTCCCCTAAGATAAGCACAAGACAAGATGATTTGCACAGCTCAGCTGAACTTCCCTATGTGTTTCTCTCTAACTAAACAGAGGATGTTGGCCATCCATTTCCTGAGTAGCATTTATTTGGGACCAAGAGTGCCTTTTGGAAGCAAATCTCCAGTTGTCACCACTTACTCCTGTTCATGTCATGGAGCATGTAAACTGTATCCTTTCAGGTAAAACTAACCTGAAAGATAGGAGCTAGATGTGCTCAACTTGTGCCCTCCTAATACTATAGATCATTCAGGGGCCAGCCTAATGCGTAATGCTTACAAGCAAGGCCTTGGAAATCCAGGCCTTGCACCGTGTGTCACAGTCTCACCATATGGGTGCAGACCAGAGCTTGTGAATTCCTTTGTGCTACTGCAGAGAACTGATCATTTTCTTGTCTAAGACAAGTTTGCTGTTTTGTTTTGGGCAGAATTCATAGTTTTTTTGAGTATCAAGTGTGAGTAAAGAAAAAGATGCCTTCTATTATATTTCCTAATTCTTGCACATGAAGCAACCACACTAACCTTTTCCTCACTAGAGCTCCACTTCCCTCCTTATGACATTCCTGTGGTTTCCTTTTATCTGGGTTTTTCTGTCTGAAACCATGCTACCTGAAACTAGGGCACCTACTTATTAGACAGTGGTGGCTTGCAGAGCACATGGACTTTCTTTTCCTCGGTTCCTCTGATTCTCTAAAGGTTAAATAAGTTTCCTGCAGCAGTCTGTGCTTCATTATGTATGCCACATATGAGACTATTTTTTTTTCTTGCAAGAAAGAGTCATTTAGGTCTCCAAATTCACATGGTTGAGTTTTAATCTGTAAATCAGTCACACATGCATCAAATTCAAATGGTTCAAATTACTCTTGACTGCACATTAGAAAACAAAACAAGACTTTCTCAGAAGGATCTCTCTCTCCTCATCCCTCCCTGTCCTGTCATGTTCTCCCCTCCCTACCCTACTCCCTCCCAAGATGTTACTGTTTTTATCAAGTTTGTCCATCAGATTTTTTCACATTAGAATCTGTTTACATGAGGTTTTTATGTTCTAGTGGTTTCTCACACAAGCATCTTGATTGCTGCAGCATTGTTGGGCCTGTGAGATTGCATTTCTGTGGAAAAGAAACTTTAAATTGCAAGTGTTTTAGATTGTTCCTTAAATTTATGTCATTTCTTGCAAGCTCCTCTTGCAAATCCAGAAAACTTACAGGTCCACATTTCTTTCATACCTATTAGATAATGAGTGCTCAGGAGATAAGGTGGGTAATTAAGGGAACTATAGATTTGGCTGTAAAGCTAGAAAAATATCAGGTTAGTGTCAAATTAAAACTGAGATTTCCTGGGATTTTGTCACAACAAAAAGAATCTGTAACATTTCATTTTTATATCTTCTTGTCAACCAAAGATATATATCATTTAATTATCTATTATTGAACCTTCTTGCTCATCTTTTTAAGTCAAAATTAAAATACAGAAAATATTTCTGAAAGATCATAATTAAAAATGTTAAAAAAGAATGTCTTTTCATGCAAAAAGGAAACACTCCATTTCAAGTTCTTGAAATGAAAATTTTCACCAAACTGTAGTTTTGCATTCCTTTTTCCTTTTTAAAAATAATTTTCTTCATTTGTGAATAGCCTTGATTTCCTTCCAATCAGGAAATTTACTATCCTCCGCACAACCTCTAGAGTTGCTACATCAAGATTCCTGCAAGACACTGCACTTACAACTGCATGCATAACAAGGCATCTAATTTGATCATTTAGAGGTTGTTACAGCCATAGTTATATTATCCAGTTACATTTTACCTTACATCTTGAGACATTAGTTGTGAGAAAAGAATACAGAATGAGACTATTTGTAAACGAGAAGGGATATCCAGGAAAGCCAGCCTGAGTACTGATAACACAAATGATTTTATACTAGGATTGCAACATGTGATAAGCACACTGTCAACCTCATGCCATTCTATACATAGAGACAGCCATACTGTGAAACCCATACCACAGTTTGGATCAATTCAGGGTACTGCTGACAAGGTTGGTCAAGAGCCAAAGACTGAACAAACTTGGACATGTGGAAATTCTCTCAGCTCATCCAGGTGCTCTGGTCCTCAAGGAGGACAGAAAGATATTTGGTGGAAATATGTGTGCTACTTTGTACATCAAGCAGCGACGTCATGTCTGTCTCTACTAGGGCTCGGAAAGAGGGTTATTTGTACACTTGTGTCTTATAAATATTACAGTAAATTAGATTTCTGTTTTGCAGCCCACCTTATGGGAATATAATGGACAATTGGCAAAAAATGAGATTTTAGAATAATAGTCACAAGAATATACTATGGAAACCCACTTATCAAATTGCTGTTTATCCAATCAGGAAGTATGACAGGATCTATGATCTGCACAGCGTGCTTTTTAGTACTCCCAGAGAGCTACTTACAAAATACAGAAATAGCTATGACTTAACAGCTATTTGCCACAAACTGCCTAGCTAGTAATTTACATACCAATTGAATTAGTGAAAATCACTACCTGCACAGAAGGCAACATTTGTAATATAAATAATTTCCTACAAATTATTTGGCCTAATCTAATCTCTGCTATTGAACCACTGCAGTTATCTTTTCCCTCCAGGCTACTACTGTCTAATTGCAAGCTGACCTTGAGGCATAGGAGCTAATGGCAGCAGTTGCGCAAAAGCCAACATCAGCACTGGGCTGTGCAGCATCACCAGCAAAACAAAGCCACGGTTTTTACTCAGCTGTCACACTGTAGCTCTGCTCTCCTCACTGCAAGTCAGTTTTAGCACCTCATCATTAAAGTGCTAATACACAGGCTGCTGCTGCTTACTGATCTGGTTTCTATTTTGGCTGCCTATGAGAAGGTGTTAGAAATCATCTGCTTGAGCTAGTGCTTTTTTGGCCAGTGGGAGCGCAGTGCCAATCTCTCCTGGGTTAGCCATCAGCCGACCAAATTCCTCACTCAGCCTTTGCCCCAGACCTTTCCTTATTCAAGCCAGAGAGTCAGGTCAGAGGGCCTAATACTGTGACTCAGAGACAGGCAACCTGAATCGGGAGCAAGCGTGACTGGAAAGTGTTAACCAGGAATTATCAGAGAAAGCTTTGGTGTTTGTTTGTTACCCATGAGGGCAGGCTGATCCCATCAGCTGCTGCCTGAGGAGATGGTTACTCAGTAAGCGCTGGGCCTGATCACAGAGGACCGTTGGTGGCCAAGTTCCCATGCAGGTGGAGGACAGACTTTCTCCCGCACGGAGTCTAACCGCGAGGGCAGGCTTTGCTTACGAGTCCTGCAAAGAGAGGCCTTTCCTGAGGCTTGGGCACGAAGCCCACCCAGGGCAGGGAAGTTGCCGTGGGGCGACCGGGGCGGTCACAAGTCTAGCGGAGCCGAGACTCGGGCGCTGGGGAAGCGGGGAGGGAGTTGGAGCCAGGGCCGCCGCTCGGGACTTCCACGCTTGCGGCATTCCTCCTCCTGGGGAACTTCTTGCTCTACGTGCGGAGCTGCAACGCAGAGGAGCCAAATCCTTGGCTTTCCTTTCAAAGGGGGCGGATATTTGGCAGAGTCCAGGGAACGACTGACTTGGAATTGTCCTTTTCCGGATTTTCCTGCACGAGGGAGTGAGTTAGACCACTTCCTTGTTTATAAAGGGCTTGTATTTCATCCTTCTGCACAAACAGAGCTATAATAGAAAATATTAAATGTCCTAGAAACTTGTTTTTAGAAGATGAATTCTGGAAACTTGAATACAAACAGGATTGCATTTCCAGTTTTCTAGGTCATATCCTTCTTTCAGTTGCCTTCCATAAATCCAGAGTAACTATCCAGTTTAAGCACAACTATTTCAGATTCTCGAGTGTGGCAAGAAAACACTTGTTTGATTGTTTGGTTACATTCAATTCCCTAATAACTTTTGTTGCACAGGATGGATGTTGCTCAGGGACTGATAAGTCTGTAAATATTTTCTTTGTTAAACAGAAATACCAGCCCCAGTCTTGTCCTCTGGGAATGTGGCACTGACAGGTGTTAGGGTTCAAAGATCAGAAAACAATAGCATTAACTTTGGAATGGACATGGGTTCCTGACCTGCAGCGTGGTGAGTGGAAAATTCACTCATCAAAGCCCTGGGAAATTAAACACTCCCCCACTCTTATGACTTTTTCATACTATATTAGTTTTCCTTCACAAGGTTCACTTATCATTGCTCATTATGAAGCAGATCTGAAGATTTTGTCCCTGGTATTGAATCACATACCTTTTTCCCAATGTGTTGCTTTGAACAGAACTGCTCAAACTCTAAACTGTTAATGCCCTGAAAGACTGTATTGATAAGAAAAGAAATGAGGCTTCTGTGTGTATATATTAGTGTGTATGTGTGTCTGTGCTGAGGGGGAATAAGTCATTCTGCATTAAGAAATGCATGTGCTTTTTTCTTCTTAATCCTGTTCTTATTGCATATTTATGACCATCTGCCTGTACTCATGCAGTGAAGCCCTGTTCTATGATATCAGACAGCTCAACAGAGCTGTTCCTTATATCATTAGAAGAAGGCAATTCCCAGAATGTGAGGCTTACATTGTCTATCCAACTCCATTTCAGACACTATACTTGTCCTCTAGTTCTTTTAGTTTTACAAAATGAGTGCTCATTATATCTTATTTGTACATTTCACTGTGACAACTTCAGGTATTTCATGTGGTTCTGCATTAAGTACAACCTATATTTATCCCCAGATAGTGCCTTTGTTTTTAAAGACTATAATTTAGTCACACGCATTTCTTTATCTGCAGCTGGAGTTTGTTCTCTTTTTATTTTTTTTTCCCTTGTGAGTGCTTCATCAAACTCATCCCTTGAAGGGAGAGAGGAGTCGGAGATTTGAGTGTGTGCGTTTGTGTGTGGGGGTGAGCAGGCAGAGTTCCCACCAGCTCTAAAGAGAGTACTCACATGCTGTGCATAGGCTAAACTTGCCTCCTTCCTGGCCTTTATTTGCAATTCAAACAACAACAATAATAAAACAAATCTCAGCCAAAAGTTTTCTCTCCAAACTTGGCTGGGGTATCCCTGCACGGATCTCCTCTGTCCTAGGCCCTTTTTTGTTCTCTTTCAGAGAAACAAATCCGTCTCACATCCTAGCTGGAGCTAACAGGATCCACCTGCCACTGTGAGGCAGCTCTGTGTTTTTATGCAAGATTCTGGTACCTGAACACAACATTACTAAATAAAATTATTCTCCTTCTTGTGCAAGGTCAAGGAAAGCTACAAAGTTATGTGTAATTCCTGTGTCCACAACTTGAGGAGTGTACGAAGTTAGAAAGAGCCGCATGAGTAACTGAGATACCTGCTCGAGAAAGGCTTATGGAGAGCAAATCAAACTACTTAGCTTATCAAAGGGAACTGCAGCAGGTGTATGGATCATGGTTTTTAAGGCACCATGCAGAGATAGGGTATCAGGTACTATGGAGATATTTAGGAGATATTTATGGAGATATTTAGCCTCAGGCAGAGGCTTAACGAGGTTTAATGGCTGGGGGTTAAGCCTAGACAGATTTATATGGGAAATAAAACACACATTTTTTGATAGAAGGATTAACTGACTTTCAGATTGCTTTATTAAGATGTGCAGTAAGTTCCCTATAATATGAAATCTTTTAGTTCCTCCAGAAGCTATATATCTTCATGGAGAAATTCCTGAGAAAATGACATGCAGAAAGTCTAAAGTCAAATCAGACTATTCAGAAGTGCTCTCTTGTCTTTGCAATGAGAGTTGGTCTTCCCCAGCTCATGCCAGCACCAGTAGTACTGGAATATCAAGCAGGCAATAAGACAGTGTTCCTTTATTCCCCTCCATGGCCAGTATTTTATTTCTGATCCCACTCATTAGCCATATCATACTCCCGGCTCCTGGACAAAGAGGCCGAGGTCACTATGTTAATATGCTTCAAGGAGAGGTGCCCTGGCGCTGCCCCCACTTGGAGTGTGGTTTAAAAGTGAACATTCCCAGAAAACACCAAGGAAAGATCAAAGGTCTTCGCTATCAGCTGGAAGGCTCGGTGACTTGTGTTAGCTTTTTACAACATTGTCCCAATACAGATGAGGGATGAAGTGACAGGTCCTGTCATTGTGTCCAGGAATTTTTACTCTGTGACCAGAGTTTTGACATACAATACGGACAATGCAGCAGGGAACGAGGGTGGTGTGTGCGCTGACCCCTTTTCTGTGAGATTCATTCCTTTTCCCCTTCAAAAAAAAAATCTCACTTTACATTAGGTATCATGAGCACCTCTTCCCACAGCAGGTGTCCTGGCCAGCATTTTAAGTCTAGCAGAAAGAGAAGTCTGTAAGAGTCCAGACTTCAGGGTGAAATGACTCCTAACTGAGTGGGGGGATTCTCCAGAGTGGGGAACTCTCTTCCCGTAAAAAGGCTGTTTATTTCACATTAAGTTTTAATTTAGCAGAACAATTACTTGCTTTCTTCAGAGAAGGAGAACATGTTCCATGAACAAAGACTGTCTATAACCATTAACTTTGGCCCCACTAGCAAGAGGTCAGGTTTATTTTCCGTACACTCTGCCTGCCAGACCTTTTTTTTCCTTGTTCCATGCTACTGCTTTTCATCGGGTCACTCTTATTATAATTCATCCATGAAAAAAGGGAAGAAAAAAATCATTCTTTTAAAACAAAGTTAATTCAAACATCAACATACAAGAAGGAAATTAAACAGTAACAATCAAATTCAGGATTAAGCTAAGGTCATGCCTCTATTTTTCTAGGACTTGAACAATTAGCAAGTAAAAAATGTTACAGTTTTAAAACGATAAATTCTGATTGGTGATAGCTACAACTTGTGTTCAAAGTAATGCAGTCACAGGAAAGAGAGGCACAGACAGACTAATCCAAGATTTACATTTTTGACAAAACTTCACTCTGATCAGCCTTGATTTTGGCTTTACATCAGATGACTAGTCCATTAATCACATTTTAAGTAGTCTTTGTTTTTACATTTTCCTTTTCTAATGAGCAGTGGGGGAAAGGCCCAAGAATATTTTGTCAATGACAAAGATATAAAGTCCCACATGTAGATTCACTTATCAAAATAAATCTCATGGACAGGCAGATAAATGCGTAAGTGCCCAAGAAAATGCAGTCTTAAGATTCTTGACATGACCCATGAAAGGAAAGATTATTTTGTGCTTGATTATGCCCAAACTCCTCAAAGAACAAGCTCGGTCAGTCTTAGTGTTCAGGGCCATAGAGTCGCAGCTCTAACTCAGCTCCAAGGCAGGAGATTAGAGTTCTCCTTGGTCTGTCAAGGACTTCATTCCAAAACTCACTGAAATTAACATAAAGTTCATGACTTCTTGGAGATACTTGGAGCTGGCTACACTGCTGACGCTGTTAATAAGACCCATGTGGCCTCCAGCAGCTCACGGTGTGTCAGGGGGAGCTGCTCTTGGCCTGTGAAGAGCCTCCTGCTCTTCTCATCTGGCTGGGAGGCCCCCATGGCACTGCTCTTCTCAAGGGGCAGGATCTGGCCTGAGAGAAAGAGAAATGAGTGAAAATCAGAGAAAGCTCTAGGCATTTGCTTGGGCACTAGAGGTTCCCCTTGAGTAAAGCTCACCTGAAAGAAGAAACATGGCACCTCAGCACCCAGGAATAGTTCAGCTGAGCAAAACCACCAGGAAAGCCACAAAGAGAAGGCTGAAATAACAAGAGGCAACATGCCCATCTCTAGAAAAAACAGATATAGCAATGACATGGAGGAGGTCATTTTCTCAGTAAACAAACGTTAGAAGGCAAACTTGCCTCCTCCCCTTCATAAACATGTTGCCTTCAGCCATGGGCCTGTTTTTCCCAAGTATAGTTTGTTTTGCTCCGTTTTGTCTGTTCCTGCAGTTCATTTGCACTTTCTCTGAAGAGGTTGTTAAAACACAGACATACATACACACAAACAAAAATAAAGTGGAAAAAATAAATGTTCTGGCCTTCTGGAAACCCCACGGCTAAGAACAGCTAAAATGTCAGCTGCCAGTTTATTTAGACGTGACATGGTGTATGGCTAGACACTGAACACAGCTGAGACCAGTCCTGTTTTGCTCTTTTTATTATATAAATGTCTTCTCCAAAGAGAAAATTGTCAGGGCACTGTACTAGAGAGGCCTACCATTTGTAGACCTCATTTTCCTTTTCTGTTTCCTTTCCACATCCATCTTCTCCCTACAACCAGAACTCACCCACATAGAATTCACAACCGGTTAAAGTTAGTTGGATTGTTCCTCCATTCTCCAGCATTATTCAAGAGGACTGGAGAGGAGGCAGAGGAGAGGTCAGTCCAGCCTCTGGTAAGCTCTCATCTCCCCAGCTATGTGCGGTATTCCTGTGAGCGCAGTGATGATAACCTGCAAAGGGTTCTCTCCTTCTTACTCATTCTTACCATCCTGGCTAGGAGGAAGGCCAACCAGGAAATGCCTCTGGGAGTTGAGGTCTCTGTATCCAGCAATGCATGGCTCCAAGCCAGACCCCACAAGGGAGCACATTTCATCCCTGGTTGCTGAAATTCTCTTATCTTCTCTATTGTGAGAGCTATTAATGGAGAGAGTTAGTGTTAGATGGCCCAGTAGGAACAAAGTCTCTCTCTACAAAAGGTGTTTATCTGGTAACTAGCCCCAGAGACATGGGAATGATGATGCATACATCCTAGGAAGCGAATGCTAAAGGCCTCTCAGGAAATGCAGAGGAGGACTCGTATCTGCTATCAGAGTATTACCAGCCTCTTTCTCCATCCTCTGTAACTGCAGCAGGACCAGGCTAATTTCCTGCCTGATCCACCTCTATGGGATAAAGTCTTCAGTCACCACAACGGCTAGAGGAACAACAGCTCTTAATGCAGTTTTTGCCTAAAGACCTGTGAAAGCCCCAGAGGACTGCAGAACAGAGCAAAGGCTTCCCGTGTCCAGCCACTGCTAAAACACTGGGGGAAATGGGGACAAGGGACTATGGCAAGAAGGTTCCTCAGCAGGTTTTGCTGTCAGAGATCTCCAAAGGCCATGGGAACTGCCAGGGATCACTAATGCCCAGGCCTGCATAGTTCAGTAGTAGACCCTCGAGCTTCTCAAGGAGAGTTATTCATTTTTATGTACTGGACCACCACTAACACATGCAGTGAGGAAAACATTCTGCATCATTTTGAAGAATGGATCAAGGTGCTAAATTGCTGCTGGCTGCTGAACCCACCTGCCCTATCTGAACCTAGAGCTGAGCACTAGTAAAAGGGCCAAGGTAACACAGGAGGGAACTAGTGCATGACCTTTAATTCCATGGCGGGAGGAAATCGCTTGCAGGAATGCAGAAGAAATTAGAGGAATTAACTTTGTTCTGTTAATACTAGATCTGTCAGTCTGGTTCTTTTGGGAAAGTGTGCTACAGTTTCCCTAAACAACTGCCAGCTTTAAAAGCCGTTAGCTGGAAATCTGGTCACCTTCCATCCTACTTTTCCTGACCTTGAGTCTTAATTGGAAGTTCTGTAATTCATGACTAAACAGCATAATTGCATAAAGCTGAGGAGAAAGCCATCCAGACATAACTGGATTTATTCTCAGTGTGAGTGTTCGTGCACGTACTGATAAACACCGGGATAATAAGGTAGTACCTTTCAAACTCTGTATATATTAGTGCAAAGCAAATGACCCCAGGTGGTTTCTGAAATGACCAGGATCCTGCTCTCAGTGTGTTAATTGTTAACTACTCAGATAGGCTTACATTCCTTCTACTTCACAAATTAAACCCACTTGTCATCTGTTATTGATTTCATAGCTTTAACATTCGGGGAAGGAAAACAGACTGGGAAACAGAAAAGGAAATCTGTGTCAGGATGTGCTTCGCTGTGTATGCCATAATAAAGAACCTACAGATAGATGGTGTCGTCCAGTCTCCTCTTCCTTTACCTGTCTAGAAAACATCAGAGGGGAAAATGGTTACTGTTTTGCAGAGGCAGATGAGCTCTGATGGGAAAAAGTCCTCTTTCCCACTTAGCAGGAGTAGGTCTCCATTCTCTCTAAGCAGCACAGATAAGAGTAGTACCAAAGGTAACCCCTAAACAACAAGGCAATAAGCCTCAGATCATGTTTAGGTGCTTGATTTGTTGCCTGCATTTCCCCTCCACATGTCCATTTGTTTCTGTCCTTTCTCCCTTGCAGTTCTTGGAGATGCAGCGTGGGGTAACTGGGCTAAAGGGGCCGCCCTCCCCATCCTCAGCGTCAGAAGTGCATTTCCTTCTGAGGGAGGAACCTTCATTTGTTTCCACTGGATATGGGCCACTAGCACAGGGCTACTGGAGGGACTGCAGAGCAGCTGAATGTTTTGCATTTTTCTAACATTTTACACAAATATAACCAGGGAGTTTCTGAATTCAGATGGCAACCAACAGCTGGCCACCATCAAGTCCAGAGATCTCCCTGCAGCAACAAAGGCACAAAGCAATGCACATCTTTTTACTTTAATGAAGTCAGAGGAGCCACGTTGCAGTTCTCAGCCCTTTCCAGCATGGAAGCCATCTACACCCACCTCCTGATGACTCAGGGACACCTGCCCTGTGGCCTCTCCCCTTTTCCATTATGCTGTTCCTATTTCTAGATTTCCAGTCTCCACTCCTTAAAGTTGCATTTCATTTCTGTAAGCACACCAGGCAAAAACACGATATTACCAAACAGCATATTATTAGCTACAATTTTGATTGATTAGCTACAATAGATTTTGACAACATATTTGGCCTGAATTAAGATTTGGTAAATCAACTATTTATCAAACCTAAATGTAATAGGAATATTTCTCCTTTGACAAAGGGAAGCAGGCTTATTCAGACAAACTTCTTCCAGCAGCGAGTATACATCCCAGCGAGGACAGCATGAGGGGAGGGCTAATAAAGGGAGAAGTGAAACCAAAGAAAATTAGTTGTTGAGTAAAAGTGAAACTAATGCCTCAACCACAAGCGACAGAGCAGAACTTCAGGCAATGGAAGTGCAAAAGCAAAGAGAAAACACAACAATCTGTGTAATATTATGTAGTTGCTTAAGTTAATTTAGTATTTATAATAGCATGTGCAGGATTTATTTTGATATACAGAGTCAAACTTTCCGTAGACCTTCATCTTTCCAACTTATGAGGAATTGCTGTGGTATTTTGGATATGAAAAGTCCCTTTAACTAAATTTCTCTCCTGGTTTTTAATCTGAGATCACTGTTATTTTTATTGTCTTCCAATGAATCTGGGCTTGCTGGGACTCTTCATGGCTACCCATTTGCTATTCATCCCTGATACCAACAGCTACAGCAAAATAATTAGCAATTTGATAAAAGCCTGACTGACAACTGACCTCCCATTCGTGTTCTCATGCAGCTCCAGATTTGCTTCTTCACGCTTGGCATATAGGGGGACTTGGTATTGGACGGTGGACTTTGGCCTGGGCAACACGTATCCATCTGGTACATTGTGTAAGGAAGGAGATTAATAGGCTAATTTTCAGATACACAAAACAATGCCACAATTTCCCCTCTCCTGATTAATTTCAGTTTCTGGCAAGCAGTAAAGTAGACGAGCAAATGGCTCAGGCCCTCATCCTTTTTTCTGCCTTCACTGTGCACTGCAGGAACAAGCTATTAGGGAGCAAGTCTTGAGAGAAGAACATGGAGGGGGAAGCTTACTAGCCTCTACTGTGTGCTCTAGTCTGATCCTCCCTCCTAAGGCTTAATTTACTGATTGCACTGATCATGCTTGGTTTGGTTTGATTGCTTTACGTTTGCTCTGCTTCCAAGGGGGAAGCACACAGATGACTTTGTAGATCAACAGGAACCCAATGAAAATAATGATAAAACCTGTGAAGATATCATGGTGCTGCTCGCAACTCTCAGCTGTCCAGCACACAAACCTAAAGCAAATGCAATGCCTGTGGGTGAGATCTTTGGCTCTGTAAATCTGGTAAATGCCCCTGACTTCCGGAGAGTTTCCCAAACCCAGACTTGCCATCTGGCCTGGTGGCATTGGCAGGCAGGATTGCTTCCTCTCTCAGGGGTAAATGCTGAAAAGGCAATGACACAGCACATCCTACCTGTGGTTGGACAGCATCTTGTTTCTTTACCAGTAAAACAACTCTGGCGGTTTATGTTGAAAGATTGAAGCCTCAGCAATATAGCCTGGTAGAACTGTAATGCTTTCTTAACATTTTTAATGCATATTTGTTATTTTTTTCTATATTTGGGCTTGCATTTTCATGCCACAAACAAAAAGTTTTAGAATATGCTTTGTCTGCACTAGTGTGCTTACTAAGGAAAATGTGTTGACATTTGATGGTGACATTTATAAAGGCAACATGGGTACTGATGCATCCTTGATACCAGCCAGCCATTTGATAGGCAGGTTGCACAGGGTTCACAAAACCTCTTAACTCCTTGTGTCAAGCAACTGACCTCATTTGTTGAAAGAAAAAGTAAAAAAGAGGGTTGCAGGGAGAGATGTCAAGCTTAACATACTTGAATATTGTGCTTAGGTGCTGGATTGCTTTTTGTCTACAATTTCATGTATGTTACAAAGCGAATAACTCCTTATGAGTTTTGCATAATAGCCATGTATACTTTACTTTTTTAGCCATGTATATTTTACTTCTAGTTTATAGTTTTAGGCAGAGTCTGGATGCAGGACTGCCTAGCATACACTCCTGGAGCCAGTCTAACACGTGTTACCATTATTACAGTAAAGCAGCTTGAGAGCAGGCCAAGGCTAGAGGTGGCTATGTCACCTCTCCAGCTCCTCCAGCTCCACATCCCTGCCCTCAGCCAGCCAGAATTATATCCGTACAGGGCTTTGACCCTCTGAGGGGAGACACACCAGATTCCCTGTACTTCACTAAGGATGTTGCTTCTGCTGTTGTTTTTTCAAGAGGACAACCAGTTACCAGAAAACTCACTGATGCTAAAACAGAACTGTTAGGCAATAGACATTAGAAGCTGGGAAATTCAATCTCTTCTTTCAGTCTTAATCGTCTCTGTGCTTCCAAGTCTCTTTTACAATGTTATCCTAAAGATGCCCAGGCAATGAGAGCTAGTAATTAATGAAGACGTGATCTTGTGAAAAGTAACAAAAGACTAAAGCAAATGAGATCAAATAAAGACTGAAAAAGAAACCTCAGTTCTGGCATTTCTAAAGTCTGTGTGTTGGATTTTACAAATCTATTCACTTTTACAGGTGAATCTTTAAACATTCACCTGTATTTCATACTAATCTGGCTAAGAACAAGAAGAAAAGATAAGCTGAGGAATGTCCTATATTCTGCTGCTTTGGAGTCCTCTCTGCATGCAGAGACAGGGGATGTGGAATGTGAATGAAAGGAGCAGTCACCTAAACGCAAGAAGCAAAGTCCATTCTTCTGGAGGCCTGTGGAGGCAAGTTAATCTTCTGAGTCAGGGGAAAACCACAGTTATAGGAGTTCTCCAGTGTTATTTTGCTTTTAGCTGATGCTCATTTTAGTGCTAAAAATGTTTGAGTTGGATTAAGAAGGGCACTCACATGTGTGTGTGAGCATATGTGCTTGCATGCATGTGTGCAGGAAGGACCACGAGAGAGGATGAGCCTTCTCCTGCCTGCAGAGGAGTGAGTCACCATTGATGGGGGCACAGAGGCTATAAAAGAGGGTGGGAAACTCATGGCTCCTTCCTTATCCCCTGCCTTGCAAGGCAGAGCGGGACCAGTATGGAAATGGGGGACTGTCACTTGAGTGTACCCAAACAAACCGTGACACAGACCAGCTGTGTCTTCCCAAGGGATTCCTGTTTCATACGCACACACAGACATGTACATACACACAAAAATAAACACATGTGCCCAGGGCATGCCCTCTCTAGTCCAGGTTATGTCTCAAAGCCACAGTAGAGCTCTAGATTGCTAAAATGTATTTAAAAGTTAGTCAGCGAGATTTTTCCTGACAATCACAGCCTGTTCACTGTCTTTCCTTATTCGCAGGCTGACAGCTGCCCAGATGTATAGGAAGACTGCGTGCCCATGAGCCCCTGTTGGAGAGAGCTCCCAAGGTAAAGCATTCCTGCAGGCTCGCCCCTCAGGAAAACGGCTGCTTCTGCAGGGAGAAGAAATTTCTTTGCTGGGCAAGAAAAACACTTGCCACTTCTGCCATTATTTATCTCCTGCAGAGCAAGCCCTCAGGGAAAACACTAGCCCAGCAAGGACTAGGGCAAGGATGCACCCATACTTTGAGCCTTGTCTTGTTCAGTGCATACTATGCAGGTGGGATTTAATTTGCTGGTGCTGTTTTGTAATATCTGAGCCATTTTCTCCCTGACATATATAAATACCTACCCCCTACCCTCTGGATTTGTTTTTGGTAATATCCTGAAGGCAGTAACTAGCAGAGCCCGGCTCTGTGAAAATGGAACCAGGTTTCAACACGTACCACCTCTGTCCCATTTCAGAAGAGTTTGCCTTCAGCCTAGTGACTTTCAACAGTTACCCTGAGCTTGTCCGGTCACTGATTTGTGCCTTACAATGACAAGAACCCAAACACATTTACTGATTTAAGAGCTGCAAAGGTGCAGAATGCAGGGAACAACTATTGTTAAATGACTGCAAGGGGCATATGACGAAGGAGGTTGTTTGCTCGGCATTTTGACCGGCTCAAAAAATCACTCCATCACTTTCAATTACAATGCAAGATACTCTGTCCATTTGTGCCAGGCTGTGAGCATAATGCTAGTGGCTTGGTGGTGAAAAGCTATTCTGAGTTTCTTAAACAAAGCCTTAATGATATATGGCTGCCAAAGTTAGCTGTTTCACAGCTGTAATAGCACACTGTGGGCTGCGAGGCAGCCAAGCCGTCTTTGTTGCTGTATTAAGTGAGGTGTGAGTGCCTGGAATGCTGCAGGGAGCAAGCAGCCATCGTGGGTGGCAGCTGCCTTCGGAGTCCTTGAAAGGATACACTGCGATAACTTGATAAGGTGTTCACATGTGCTAGAGGGCATGACATCTACACAGGGCTGGGTGATTAGAGCACAATTTCCTTTGGACACTAGGCACTCAAAACTGTGTAAAAATTGGGTGGAAAATATGAAACAGTGTTTTTTTCACAGTGCTCTAATTATTTCATGAGAAATAGCTTCCATGTTAGTGTTTGATTCAGTTAACATGTTATGCGGAGCTTGTTATATTCTTTTATGCTGCTCTCAGCTTTACCAATCAGGATAGATCAGAGTTTGTTAGAAATTTTGACAATGGGACAATTTGACACTGGGACTTGAGGTGACAGTCCTAGTTTGGGGTTTGTAATGCTGCTGTAAACCAACAGAAATTTCACTGAAGTTATTTCAGTGGAATAACTTCGTATGGGGTTAATGAGATGAGCCTCAGTCCTGGTCTTGCTATGCTTTGCATTCATGTGCAGCTAAGCCCTCCAGGTATCATGACCATGTGACCAATGCAGGTGTCATTCCCCCCTTTCTCCTCACTAAAATCATGTTCATGTGTTTCTTAAACAAATTTTGGCTTATGTAAACTGTAGGAGAACCCCTTATATAAAGGAAAAAAAAAAGGAAAAAGACAAAATAAGGTCTTGTCATAAAGAAATGCTCCTATCTGTCTCCTGTGGAGAGCCCTGTCTCCATACCTTTAGGTGCCACTCTTGTTAGGTTGCTGTGTTTCTAGTTCAACAGTACCAGGCAGAACAGCTGTATTTCTAAGGGTTTATGTTAGTCTGCCTGAAGGAGATTCACTCACATCAGTCTGTGGAATTACATTAGCGCAAGGGGGTGAGAAGCAGGACCCATATATAGTGCGAATAGTGTCATTCCTTGGAGAGGGGTAAACATGGCCAGCTTCTTAAAATTGCCTGTAGTCAGTCAGAGGTATTGCGGCTGCATTTTCCAGATAACTGAGAAAGCTGCTTTTAACATAGGTATGTTTTTTAGAAATGGGGATTACACCATATGATTGACTGGTATTCTGAAGTGAGATATGTACCTCACAGTGATATAGTATTTTAAGACTGTATCCTGCCCTGATGAACAAACAGAATACACAATGTGAATAGGATTTAGCTCCATTTCCTCTTGATGAAATCTTGTAGCTCATGGATACAAGTTCTTGTTTTTTTCCCCCACATTTTTCTAAATTCTACTGGTGTTATTGAGTTATGAAAGCTTATTCAGAAGAAAATAAACTCTTTAGTGACTGAGTTCTTATGAAACATTAAATGATTTAATTTTATAATCAAACTAGGGATCCATGCCAAATATGTCTGGTTCTGAGATAAACACAGATACTGAACCTGTTATCGATTTCAGTGAACCATTTCCGTGGTAAGAACTCAAGATGAGTGATTTGAACTACAGTACATGTAGCTTGTAGCAAAATCTGTAGTGCTCAGACTTGATGAGGCAAAAACACGTACTATCTTGCATGTATATTTGGGTTTCTCATTATACTTTGCTAACAGAAAATACAAAATCCTTCTCTCCCCTCTGAGAAGTCCTCTGCAAGACAGGATACTGCGATCTCCAGACACTGGTCGTTTGCCCGTTTACGCTTCAAATCTTACAAAATGACGTTCTTTTTATCACACATAAATCAGGGACCAACCAATCACATCTAGACTGTATGTGCTTCACTAGATCTTTTCAAAATATGGATAGAGATTCTCTGTCTATGACTGCCCAAGAACTCCTTGGTGGATAACTTGCAGTAAGGGCTCTTAAACAAGTTATTGGAAGGTAGTTTAGGGTGCAAAGTCACACCATGAGTACCCTACTCAATCCTTATGCAGAGTAATAAAAGCAACTCGATATTTACTGCAGGTTTTTATGGCACGTGGCTATATGGCACATGGCTATAAATTCACATCTGTCCTTATCTTCCAGGACCTTATTTTTACACTTGTAACCTGAATGCCTTTCTTAGTAGTTCCCCAATCTCAGTACTGAAAATGCAGTGTAATGGGTCTCTGACTGCCAGGGTATTTCAGGATGCTGAGAGAGGGTGTAGCTGAAGATCTTGGACACATGTATAAAAATGAGTAAATATTCATTGGGTTTGGATGATATAGCCTAGAAGGCCAACAATGTAATGACAAATTTTCAAAATTCATTTAAGGAAGATAAGAATTCAACATGCCTTCCTCCTGATGTGTTCTTGCTGCAGACATTATGGTTGCACAGTTGTGATGGGGTCTTGCATTTAATGAAACTGTTTTCATGCATCCTGAAACTGCTTTGGTTCCAATTGTGTGTAATCTTGTACATGAAAAACATATGTTGCAATAGCATTTTCATATCACAAACACAGTAGCTGCCTTCAGGAATCACCTGATTTAACAGTTAGTTAACTTTTAACAGGCTACTTACAAATAAAATTGCAAGTTCCAGCAATGCACTTCTTTTGATACACATCAGAACTTTCAAGTAGAGTGGAAAATATTTCAAGAACCAAAAAGTTAGGATGCACTAAATTCCTTCCCTCTTAATACCTTCAGCAATTCCACATTGCCATTCTGCTTCCAGCCCAATACCATAAATTCAAACAATTCCTTATTCTACATGACCGGAACACCTGACCTTGCAAGCTCCACTGCACCATCCTACCCATGCATCAGACCTGCGTCAGAACTCATGTGCTTGTTTATAATCTGCTTCTTTCTTCAATAGTCAGAGGTATGATGACATGGGCAGACACTGAGTTTCAGTGACTGGCTGGCAGGTCTCCCAGGGCATTCAACCCTAAGTTAAAGGTACACCAAGACATGAAAAGCTATTTCTGCTCACTGCAGCGATTAGAGTATTATTATTATTATTATTAAACACAAGCAGTCAGTTTTCTCCTTAGTAACAGTAAGAGGTGGCCTGAGGATCAGCGGTTCAGCAGAAGTTCAAGTGGTTACTCACCTAACATGCGCATGGACCTGAGACATGAGACTGCTTAGAAGTGACAGGTAGACTGAGAAATCAATAAGGAGGAGATAAACTTGGGTGCATATTAAGCTAGCCATCTGGGAACTATTTAAATCAATTCAAATCATTCTGTCAACAGATGAAGATAGCAAGTAATCATTTGTGGTATGGCTGCTATTCAGGGAGCAGTTGGGTTCCTATTTCCCTGTCCCATGTAAAACTTCATTCTGAATTTGTGAGGAGAGTCATGAGCAGAAAAATCAACCTTCTGGGAATTTCCTTTTTTAATAGCCTGTGAAAAGACTAAAAGGAGTCCTGTGGCAATCCTCTGCTCTCTGATGGCTTTCCCTTGGCCTCATTCCCTGAAAAAGCCAGGTGGCTGTGGGAAAGACAGTTCCATACCGCTTGGTTCTACATTTAGACATAGTCATGGAGCAAAAGTGATGCTATAAAAAGTTTTAACTTCAGTGAGAACTTTACATCTGCCACTTTTCTTCTAGGATCCTCCAGAGTGCTGCACTTCCTCCTAAAACCTCCCCTTCCATCACATGCAGGCAGGAGCTGTGCGCAGAGCCTGAAGCAGAGGCTGTGCCACAGCCACGCTGAGTTCATTTTGCAAGCCCTGCACCTTGGGTGAACGCAATAGATATAATTTCTCCCACCAGCTTTGGAGTAGCTTTCTGAGTTGTATTGTGAAGCCATTTGAATTTTGGGCTTGTAGTGTTTCATTTAGCCCTCAGGATGGCTTGCATTCATTTCTAATGGCAGGATTAAACATGATACTCGCTAACTAACCATGAAAATGTGTTAAACGTCCTCACTCTGTAACCACAGAAGGTTAAATAGCAGCCAGCCTCTCAACAGAAAGAGGAGGATGCTGTGAATTTGTAAGCAACATGAGAAATGACAAGCGTGGCTGCGGGGGTGAGGAAGCAGTTCCTCTGAAGACTTGTTTTGGCCAATGCAGTGTGTAGGATGTTGTTGCTTGGAGAGACTATGCCCATTCCTCTCCTTCCTGGCACTTTCAAGACCACTGTTAGGCCTTTTTCCCACATGGGTGAATGTTAAAGAAAGTGGTCAAGGAAAAGGAATGGCCCACATGACTGAGGCTTTGGAGGATTTACTGCTCAGTTGGAAAGTGATTTTTAAACGGTGTCTTTTTGGGTATCTGGGTGGTCTTACCTATTAGTGCTTTGAAGACGTCTATTGCAATCAAACTAATTTTACTATTAATGTTAATTGTGTAGGGCTATTCACAGCCTTCCCATCCATCTCAGTTACTTGCATTTGAAACTCGATTCCAAATGGCAATTTTGTTTTTTACAACAGGAGAATA
>JAUBNY010000700.1:8477342-8493645 GCA_032275445.1 Crypturellus soui
ACATTTGGAGATTCATCATGTGATATGTTCATCCCTCCTCTCTTATGCTTTTTAAGCCACTGCTATCACCAGTGCAAGGGGAACATCCAGGAAATGGTGAGCGTAGACAATGGTGAGTCTAGTTTTGTGGGACAGGAATGGAGAAATTCAGCAAAACAGTTTCAGACTATGTTTGTATTAAAACTGTCTTATCATTGATCACTTTTAAATTGGTATAAATACATGCATCCATATGCTTGAACAGTTAGTAAGGTGTCAGTATTCAGCATGACAAAAATATAAATATGCTTAGTGCTCTAAATATAATTGGCCATTTTCTTTTTTTTTTGGGGGGGTGGAGTTTTTATATGTGAGAGAAGACCAAAGTTCACAACAGTGGTATGATATTGTTCTGTGCTTTCAGCAATGGGAATATTCGGGCATGATTTTTTGTGAGTACAGTGGGAATCAGTGATGATAGCTGGCATTTCACAGAGACATGTCCATGCCCAGAGCCACCTTGCCTGGGTGACAAGGGAGCTGTAGAGCGAGGTGGCCTCACAACTGATGCATTGCCGTTATTTTCCAGGCTTTTGACCAGAAGTCTTAAATACTCCTATTAATTTTGAGAGGTGACAACTAACCTTGTTTTGGATGATCTGTCCCCAAAATAAATAACACTGATAATTTCTACATACTGTCTTTGCAAGGATCAGTGTTGGGAAATTCTGGAAAACTAGTTTTGTGAGAGAGACTAAGTATATAAAGGAGAGTCATTTTCACATTACATACCTGAGACACTCACTGTTATAGTTCTTCTGGCAGGCAATAAAGATAGAATTTCATTCTGCTGAACCTGGAAGAAAGATCATCTTCCTTAACACAAGAGAAAAAGAGGGGGCAAAATAAACAGTTAATTGTAGCTTTATTGTACATAAATGTGAGGGATTTATTGAAGACTGTATTTCTTTTCTCCACCAAACAATTTAACACCATTGTCACAGTTGCCTTGTTTTGTAGTTAAAGGTGTCTTAGTTATGAGCCCACAATTCAGGTTTGAGCTTGGATCAAGCCAGCATTCCCCCAAAGTAATGTATGTAAAAAGGTGAAGAGAGGTATGAGTGCAACTGTGCAAACCTCTGCTGGGATTGCTCCTGAATGTTGCTCACAACTTACTGTTATTCTTCTGTATCCGATAGATATATCATTTCTTGAGGTTGCTATTATATTTTTACTTCTGAGCCATATTATTTTCTTCTGGGGGGATGTTATTAGAGTGTTATGGTCAAGAAATAACACCTTCCCTTGACCGTGTTGCCTCTTGCTAGGGCTGGTGTTCACGCGTTCGTGCAAACGGGGCTGTTCAAACATGGAGCAACTCTGGCAGGTCGCAAGGTTCTTTAGAAGAGGGCAACTACTTACCCCACCATGACCCCAACATCAATGCAGATAAGCAATGATTTCAATATCATTGAAACAGAGATGGGGAGAAGTGAAGGAGATTTTTGCTCTAGGGGTACCTGCTTGAGCAGGGGGGTTAGTCTAGATTAATTGTAGAAGTCCCTTCCAACCGCAACATGACCACAGTTCTCAGACAGATAATAACAGGCTCAGGAATACTGTATAATGACATTTAATATTTGTATTTAACATCTGCCAAATAAACAAACAAAAAATCCATCCACAGACCTGGCACTACATAGTCCCTCTGTTTGCTAGTATCTGCAGTTATCTGGGCAAAAATCAAACTTAATATATTTGTCCTATGTCTTTTTAAAAAATAAATTTTGTCTTTCTTGTCATTCTCACTCTCTCAGACACATAAGTTTCTTGTGTATTTCTTGCTCTTTTTGACATTTATGCTCATCTTCCAGTGAGGAGAGAATCTCCTTAATTCTTCCAAATAGTGCCTGTAATAAAGATACTTGCAAATGAAATATTTTTTAATCACCAAAGACAATCATTCTAGTCACATATAATAACTATGTTTCAACATAAGCAATTAATTTTCACTAAAAACTGTTTATATAAGACAGATTTTTTCAGTTAAGTGGTTTGATTGTGACAGTAGGTGCTATTAAACATGTGCAGTTTATCGAGTGAGAAACTAAGAGGTATTCCTTATGTAACTGTTTAGATATATAAGCAACAGTAGAAAATAAATATGTAACATTTCACAAAAGTGAAATAAGTGAAGCCTCCTTTTGCATATTTTATGAAAACTTCAGCATAAGAGAATAAATCGATATCAATACATCATAACAAATCTCACTCTTAGTTGTTATTTCTATCCAAGTAAACAATCCCAAGTTAAGTCTGGGCAGAGCCTTTCCAGCAGAACACAGAAGGAAAGATTACAGAGAAACTTCTGGTAGCCTGAAGATATCAATTTATGTTTATGGGTCTGGCTGAAGATAATTATTTAAAGAAGGCATCTGGTAGTTAAGCATGAACTGAGATCATTACACTTCAGGTATGCAGAAAACATGGCAAAATAGCTAAGGGGACTTGTGCTAAAACACAACTTCCCTAGAGGCAACAGGATTCTTATTTCCCAGTGTAAGGGAGGGTAATTTGTCAGCTGGACAGTGTAAGCAAGCCAGCTCTGTTCCCCTCTGTCGTGCAAATTTTTACAGGAAGGAGGAGAGAAATACTGTCTTCATGAGTAACAATTCCAATTGCCTTGGAGCATAGATCACTGTGCCAAAAGGTTGTGCAAAAATGCACAGCCAGAAACTGCTAACTTAAGGGGCCTGGAGGGACAGATGTGAGTTGCTTAGTCTTCATAAACCCTGTCAAAGCTTAATCTTCAATGTTTATAAGCTTGTACAACAAACATATGGTTCTTTGATTGCTTCCCATCCTGGAAAATGTGTGGTTAAGAAAGATGCCTGGTTCATTTATTACTAATAGCAAGGGATGTGCAAGTGGCAAATGTACTGTTGCTGTGACTCCCACCAACTTCAGACATCATGCAGAGGTGCTGGAGCTAGCCTGACAGGAAATATTGTCATTTAGTGATCTGAAAGTAGCACCTTGAATTTCAAATCCCTCCTTGAGAATTGTGACCATCCTGGTACTTCCAGCAATCTGCTATATGCAGATGGCAGAAAAGAAATTCAGTGTGATAGCTACAATGGGTAGGGCAGAAAACTGCTGTCAAGTGAGAAATTTTATTATTGCCACAAACTGGGTGAAAAATGGTATTCTATATTATTCTCCACATGAAAGAAAATATTTGTTTCTAAATGTGGAACTGAAATGTTCAACTATCTTTGACCTTATCGTTAGCATCCATTACACAATGTATTGTAGAGAAATGAGAGTTGCCATGCTGGCATGAAATGTTCTGGCTTCTTGAAAATGAAACATTTCTCTTGTTGCTTAGAACTGGTAGTATTGTCATTCCTGTAGAGCATATCAATTCAGTGTTGCTTCAATATCACTCACAAATGGAAAACTACCATCAGAAAATTTTCAGTCATGGTTAACTATCAGTATCGCCCATGGATTAAGGATTCTTTGACTCAAAGGCCTTGTGGCATTTAATATACTTTCATCTGAAAACAAATGCACACAAAAGAGATTGATTTGTTGTCTAGAAGCATTTCATACTACCAGTTCACCCTGCCATTCTTCTTCGAGTCGGTCATTTGTTTCTCTTTTTAATATTTTATACATTGATATACATATTCTAATATTTTATACACTTCTGGAGATGGGATGCTTCTCTTACAGACCAAGATTTTCAGGAGATTATGGAGATTTCCAAACACTCTGGAGAACAAATGACATACAGCTTAGCATGATGGGATTTTCAGTAGGTGTTCTGCACTCCAGGACAGATAAGGTAGCTACAAAGAGCAAACAAAAATGGAAACACTATTTTGTATTCAGCTTTGTAAGTCTTAGATGATGTTTGTTGCAAAGCAGAACAAATTCTCAGAATTTTCTTGGGCTAAACAGAAACAGCATCTGTGATAATTTCAACCCATGAAACGTCCCGATTCTGCTGACATAAGGAATAGACACCTGTCCAAGAGGAAGTAGTGTTTCTTGCAGTCACTAGAAGAGATGATTGATAGCAATCCCTGCAAGAACAGAAATTTGCTTTCAGCCACAGCTACTTGTTTAAGGAGATAATGGCATTTAGCTGGCCAACATCAGTGCTGTGAAAAAAAAGATTGCAGTGTGTAATAATTCTACATTGTTTCTTAATGTGAGTCAGGCGCATACAGATTTCTGGCATTAGCTGATGTTCTCCCAGAAGGTCTATCCTAAGTTCCCTGTGCAATGAAATAAGAGCTGTGCCTTATTTCAGTAATATGTCAGTGTATTAAAGGTTCTGCATGCTGTGAAACCCAGTTAAGGAAGTTTCTCACAGGCTCTCATGATTTTAGATTTGGAGTTCCAGCAAATCTGCAGTGGCACAAGAGTCTAATGAGAAGCATGGCTTTGATTTTAGCTGACAAGAATTAGAAGTTTAAGCCAGATTTCCCTCTCTTTAAGCATAATTTAGCAGATCACGGTTCACTCTTGTTATTTCAATCCCGCAGACTTTAAGAACATCAAATCAAGTATCAGAGCTGCACAATTATAAACTGTTACTGGAATTTAAAACACTTCCAAACAATAAATGGTGGATGTTCAGGATGATGATGTAGTACGGATCACAAATAACAGAGTATAGGGAATTGCCTCACAGACTGGTATTACAGATAGCATAGACACTTATTGGTCCCCTTGAATTAAGGTAAGCATTTCCCTTTAATTTTTGGTGTTGATTAACTGTTCATGCAAGCATATTTTTCCCAGAAAGATCTTTTCAATTGAACAACAGCTTGATTGACCAATATGTATTAGAAGAGTATTGCTCCATGTCAAAAACACTTTAGTGCCAAGTGAGACAAAGCATGCGGCTGCTACATGAATACATCTTCTGTATATGACTCCTGTATCTGACAAGAACAATTTCATCAAGGATCAAAATTTCAGGAAATAGATGCTTGTCTATCACAAAGTGTGCAGAAACTTTTTAGGCACAGCCAACTTTCCTGGCTCATACCAAAGATTTCACACAGGCTTCACAGGACATATATGGATGAGACAAAGGGAGACAGAGCTTGTCAAGAATTCCATAGGATATGAAAATGGTTCCTCAAGAGTCCCATGGCTTTGATTAATTTGTTAAAGTGACAGGAAAATGGAGACCTGCTCTTGTAAGAGTAGTACTAGAAGCACAGAAACACTTTGGTAGTAAAAAGATGGAATAATGAAAGGCATCTAGTGAGTAATATCTGCCCATAGCTGCAACACTTGCAAATGAGATGAAATAATTAATCCCATTTACAAAGGATTTAGAGAACTACTAATCCATCACAAAGATTTGCCAGCAGTTCATATTTGGCCTCAAAGCAAAAGACTAAACTTTCTCATACTAGATGACTTTCAAAAATCATTTAAGGTCCTTGAAAACCATCATTAATTGAAGCCCAGAAAAATTAATACTGCTGGAAAGACCAAACTCTAATTAAAAAGAAACATTCATATTTGCATTCTAACTAATTTCTTTCTCAGTATTGTTCAGTCACCCAAGAAGGAGGACTGTGTAATAGTGGACAGGCTAGTCAATGGGGTTGCTCTCAAAAGAGCTCAAAAGTTATTAACTATATGCATTTAACAGCATTTAAGGCTCAGAATAAACTGAGTCTGAATAAACTGAATAAAATAAGACTTCATTCTGCAGTCATTAAATGACTTTTCCTCAGTTTCACCTGGAGCAATCAATAATACACCATTCCTAACGGTCTGTACTTTCTCACTCTGGCATCTTACGCATTTGAAAACCATCAAAGTACCAAAGACAATCTTATAACAATTAAATTCAATGAACTGCGGCACACTAAAGAGAAATGCATATTATTAATCACTAACGTAGACATAAATTACTTGCAATGAGGAGCATATCCTGGTCACTTTACATATGTGAACTGGATGAATTTAACAGTCAATAATTTGCAAAATTTGGCCAACAGTGAAGTCTAGATCAGAAGCATTATGTCAGATAAAATGGATTAAAACTCATTAACTGGGCTCTAGCTGCCAGGCATAATCTCTCACTGTACTTTGAACAAGCACTCCTCTGTCTAACAATGCCATAAACAAGGTAGTATTTTACTTTTAGAATTAATGAAGTAGTCCGCACAAATACTGAGAGGAGTGTATTATTACATTTGCAGTCATTTTATTAATGAAGAAATTCCAGCAGTATTTAAATGACTCCACCAAACCACAAGGGACAACTCCATCAGATGTAGGCTATGTTGACTGGAAATGTCCCCTCGTTTCAGCCTCATGCTCAGGTAAATGGAATTCTCTCTAAAGTTATTTAATATTCTTTGTGTATCTTTCCCACCTGCAGCCCTTCAAATATCCAGAGTGGCCAGAGATAGAGGAGAATAAGCAGAATATGCCGATTTCCTTTTGGATTTCATTCATTGCTATGAGCTTGATCCACACAGCTTTAATTTCCTACTTATTCTCTACATGAAAATAAGTTATGAAATACACATCTTCTATTGGAGTAACACAAAATATATTCCTCTAGAGCTCTGGATTATCAGTAGGATGTATAGCCTTCTGTAAAGCTGCTTACAGTCCATCTGAAAGGGGAACAGAGAACAGGACTGAATCATATCAGGCAGATTCTTAAACAAAGATCTAAAAATCACTTTCAGAAGGCATAATGCAAGAGCTAAGCTTACTCCCTGGAATTTGTCAGCCAGTACTTAGGCAGCAGATAACCCCAGCTGACCTTTCTAGCATTCAAAGGGTAATAGCTTTGCTGAGATGAACCAGTATTGAATATTTTTTCCAGTATGTGTCAGGCAAAACAAACACCAGCTCTGCATGTCTATCTTTATCTTACATAGCTGTTGCAGAAGCATACGAACTAAGACCAGTTGCAAGAAAATGGCATGCTGCTTTTGTTCAAATTCCACTACCTCCCTCTTTCATTATATCTGAATAATATCTTGTTCTAAACCCATCTGATGGGGGATGGGAAAAGTAATTAACCTTTAAAAGTTCAGTGCCATAGTGGAATTGGTGTCCCCTTTCTCCTTTCATGACCACCTCCAACGCATGCCATTAAAATCTCTTTAGTACATCAGAATTTGTTTCTAATTTACTCAAATGCAAACAACTTCAAAGACAGGTAGGATTCTCAGTGCCAGCAGTGTAGTTATTTCTCAGTTGTTTGCAAACCCCAAGTGCTTTAAAGCAAAAGAATTAATGGTTAACTGCCTTTGAAATCTTACCTCACCTAGGGTATTGCTTTTATCAGATCTAAGACAATGCATATATCATTACACACAGCGATTATCTGACCTCTGACTGAAAACAAGAAATCACTATTTTTCTTACAACCTCAGAGAATAAATATATTTCCCCCTTAAAAGAAAAATATACATAATGCTCAGCCTCAGTTGCATCCCTAGACACAAGTCCACAATATGCCTTCTTTGTTTTTATTATTGCTATTTTTGTATTTTTGGAAATGCCCAAAATAAACACTTACATCTTTGTCCTGGTAATATTTGGAAGTGGCAGAAGTTGACACTAACAGCTTCTGCCTTTGGGGCAAATTAACAGGGTCACACCATGGAAACTTTTGATCTACTGTGAATTTAAATATACCCACTGTGCCATATCCATAACTGCTATTTGATACAAAAATAAACATGAGCTTCCTGACTCTGGGACACCCTCTAGAAGATAGTTTCTGTGAAAGCTGAGTGCACTGAACCCAAAATATGGTCAGTTTTTTAATTGCACTCTATCGCAATTCTGCTGTCACTTGCTGAACAAAAAGGGTTGAAGGAACAGGTACCTATTGAAAATCGTCCAGGGATAAAAAGCTATGTTCTCTGTCCAGTATAGGTCATACTGAACCATTGGAGATTAGATGCTCATGTGGGGCAAATTCATAAGCTGATCCTGCGTGCCACCAGCTCAAGCAGGTGCTGTGCCTGTGCATTCACCTGCCTGGCATCAGCTGGGAGCATCTGAGGAAACTCCCTCCAGCCCTCAGTGGCATTTACAGTTGTAATCACTCCAAAGGCAGTAGAGGAAGATTATTACTATGGCTGATAGGCTGGTGGCAGCCAACCACAGTGGGTATTTGAATATTGGCAGTGGTATGAAAGCTGAGCAGAAGAGCTTAACGTCTACAGTAGCTCATGTTGAATGCAGTACCTCATGAACGCAGTACCTCATGAATGCAGGACCTCATGTTGCTCTTGAAGTGCAGGTTCAAAAACATGCTGCTGGCAGGGAATAAAGTTGCCCACCACTATCTCTCCCTGGGATGAGATGATCATAAAAGTCATCCACAGCACTCCAATGACAGGATATTAATGCCCATATGAAAGCATCAGTGTATCTTTTAGTAATCATATCTAGGTATCATACAAAGCTTTCCATTAGTAGATCACAGAGAACACTGCAGCATGATGTCTATCCAGGCATAAAGAGCTACAGTGAGTGGGCTAAGTCAATGGTGGAGCCAAGAATAGAGCCCAGAGAGACCAAGCTTCCTATAACTCTTGCTTCCATGCAGGACGTTGCCTAGATTATCTGGGATTTAGCTGTTGGTGGCAGATGGCTGCAGAGTTCATAGGTGCACTTAGATTTATCACCTACATCCTTCCTTTCTCATTGAAACTTCCAAAATACGCCAATGAACAGATTACTGTGCTTCACTCCTAAAGTGTTTGTCTATGGTTTAACAACTCCTTATCTGCGTTTTACAAGATCCCTACCTGCCTTATTGTGCAGAAGGATGCTTACAGTAACCATTTATGGGAATCCTGGGTGCTTCCTCCCACGCAGAGCTAGGTGCATTTAGAGGGTGAGGCTGTAAAATGTCTAAAACAACTTGCATCTTAGTTCTCATGTTGGGGGGCAGGGATCCCCCGGCTCTCAGGACCTCACCCTTCCTCTGCAGATAAACAGGATGTGGGTCTAGGGTTGCAGGTAGGAAAGTGAATCACCACCGCAGGTGATTTGGCATTGGACTGCAAGGTAGAAAAGGCAGCTTCCTTCCCACCCTATCACGCAGCGAATACCAAAACAGGGGCAAGTGCAGGGACACCAGTGTCAGGCAGACATGAAAACCTTGTCATGCACAAGCCCTTTGGTGTACATGCGTCACCCTCTCAGTCCTTGCCGTGCTGCCCGTCTTTCCGCCTTGCACTTCTGCAAAGCCAGATGCAACTTGCCTTTCTCTGTGTGAGGCCAAGCCACACATCTGAGACAACTGCTCCCTGCAGATTCCCTTGCAGAGCAGGGAAAACAATCCTCTGCAGAGGGGATTTTTCAATGCTCGGTGTGACTATGCCAAAATGCCTCAGCAGATTCTCCCAGCCTCACTTCTCTGCTGAACTAATTATGTTAGTCTGTTACTGTTGTTTTCAGGGAAGCCATGGAATAAACTAGATAATGGAAGCCATAGAAGTGGCAAATGTCCTGTGTCCTATTCACCTGCTCTTCCTGCCCTAGGAAGGATGTGGGTTGATCTTGAGAGGAAAAGCATCAGATCAGTTCTGTTTCTTTCTTCTTCCAAAATCAGCTGCTAAGTGAAATAACAAAGTGTTCACAGGAATACTAACAGAGCTTTGCTTTTCTTCCTTGTTAAAAGCCAGCAGCTGCTTAGTGTTTCACAGAGCAAAATAAGCAATGTGACATTTGTGGTCATTCACTTGCATTGATTTGTTTTGGTTTATTATGTTCTCAACTGAATTTCTTAATGCTTTGGAACTGGAAAAAAGCCCAAAGAATATCAAAGCGATAAAATTGTTAAGAAGAAAAAAAAACAAGTAAACAAATCGTGAGTTAATAGTTCTTCTATAAAGTGTCTTTGCTGACAAGAGAATTAGAGTAAGATGATCTTGGCAAGCAGGATGTTGTGTTAGCTGTGCAAATTTTTTATTTGCTCATATCCAGTCCCTTAATAGTTGGGTGGGATCTTCATGGAAAGAATCGTTTACAGGTTGAAAAAAAGATGACTTATTTTTAATTGCACAGAATTTAAACTGAAATCTTTTAATACTCCAGATTTTTGTTCGCTTAGCTTCTATCTCCAACTCTCTTTTAATTTTCCAGACTTCTTTTTTTTAATATTTTATATTTTGCCAGATTCACTTCATTGATTTCTTCTTCAGGACAGATCTGGCTTCTCCTTTGGCACTTCTTTGTTATAAATAAAGATTGTGGGCGAGAATGTAAGAAGATGTCACATCCTCAGTCATGGCTTTAATTTTGAAGCTTTATAAATTTCTTGAGACCCCTTATACTGTAGTTAGCATTTCTGGTACAGTCCCTGCACCCCAGTGCATCCCCACTGCTCCTAGTTTCACAGGTGAGGTGAGGATACATTTCTACAGAGCTTTGACTAAACCTTCCAGAGACAAATGTTCAGTGTCCTGAACATCACACAGGAGATCACACAGAGTCTCAAGATGGGTTGAGAATATATTTTGGCAAGCAGTGCTTAGGGAAGGTGTGCAAACGAAATGCCACCTTTACAGTATCAGCATGACTGATGTCTGCACCCCTAGGACCTCATCCAATAACATGCTCAGCTCATCAGTCTCAGTCCAGCACCAATGCAGACTTAATGAGAGGGCAAAATGAGGGAAACCTGAAGAAATCTCATTCCTCTTCCCTTTTTCCCTTTACCAGCATCCCATACTTCCATGCTCCCACCTGAGGACCAAACACTCGGTAGTCACTTGGTCCTGATCCAGTCAACACCTTAGCACTTGCTAGTTTGCATCCAACACACATCACACTGAGCAGGCCTAAGCTGTACTTCTTCTGGCATCTTTGAATCAGTAAGCCCAAAATTTCTGAATGCAACGTAATCTACTACCCCCATGAGAGTCACTAGAATTAGAATGGGCTGGAGACCAAAAGTAAACAAAACATCAAAAAAAAAACCCTAAATTTTTAAAAGCTGCAATGTTCACAAATAAAAGAAAAGCCCATATCAGTGTACCTTCTGAACCGTACACTTGTGAGGGATTGAGCAATCACTGACTTCCATGGAGATGCTTTTGCAGCCCCTATTTCACCAATGTACTATGCAAGCTGAAATGGGCCCATATTGGCCCCAGAGCCACAGAGGAGAGCATGGCTCCTGATTATGTTTATCCTTAGCACAGAAGGTTGTTTACAGGGATATGAACTGAAGATATTTCCAGTAATGTTACCCTCTCAGCTATGAAAAAATTGCAGAGTTCCAGACCTCACTGAAACTCTCTTGTTGAATCCCAGTTAATGCACTGGTCTAGCCATTTTCTAATCTCTGTTTAGAAATTCCTTGTTATAAGAGCACTGGTAAACACCAAATATATATATATATTTTGAGGGGATTATTGTTCTCCAAGCAAGACCATGTCATTGCTTGTAGTCAGCTTTTGGACTCATGCTTTACAATACTGTCCGAAGCATGTCAAAACAGGGCAGAAAAGTACTACCTATCATTTCATATCATACCAAAAATGAACCTTTTGATATGAAAAAGGCACAATATGTGAGCTATTTTTTTCCCCACAGTACTACATACACAGCCCTGCATAGAGCAAAAGGACAGGAAGGGAGCAGACTGGTTATTTTGACCCAGATTAAATACTACTTTTTCAGAAAGGAACTGATGTCTCTGGCAATTTCTACTGTGACCAGAGAAAAAGTTGTAGTGCTTATGCATTTGTCCTATGGTAGTGAACAGAGTTCCCCTTCCTCTCATCCTCTCTCCAGTGTGGGAGCTGAGATGATGGTCACTTCTCTTTTCTGCTGCAAAGTACCTCCATCCTCATTACAAATGAGATAAATATACCACAGTGATTTGATCCTCCATGAGGAAGATGCTGTCTAAATAAGAAAAAAAGACTTACTAACATAAAAATTAAGTATACATGCAGATGGTTTTAGCCTTATTACATTAATGATCATATTTTGCTGTAATTCTGGAGACTATGACTTACTATCAAGTATGGGATAGTCCCTTTTCTTGGTGAAAATAACACCCAAGAAATGTCTTTTACTTTCTGCCAACTATAATGCCAATAGTGGCTAAAGCAAGCATGGGTCTTGTTCTTTGGAACTTAAGATTCTCTGAGGGAGGAAGCAGTGAGCAGAGAAACAACCATTAAATCATAATAAATACAATTTAAAAACAAGTGTTCAAAATGCTAAGGTTAAATTGATAGAATGTTGCCATTCTGAACTTGCACATAACCAGAAACAGCAATATAGAAAGAACTGCTTTGTTCATCTCAGAAGAGGTTTCAAGTAAGATCCTAACAACAATAATTTAAATGCCAGCACCAAATAGTAATTTGATTAAAACATACAGAGGAATTGATCTCATTGTGAATATCTTCACAACCCCATCTTTTAAACATAGGAGAACTTCATCAAAAAAGTGCAGAAAATGAAAAGATTCTTGTAAAATTCATAAAAAAAAATATTTTCCTGTGAATATATGAAGGAGTAAAGCAGATTTCCAAGTAATGAGGATATGAAAATACACAGGAAGTGAATTGGTCACCTCACTCAACTCGCTTGTGTTTTGTTTATGTTTCTGCTGTTATCTCTTCATGTAGTAGCAGAGAAGGAAAAATCACAAAGCAATTTTATTTGAAGGGAAAATACTGTTTTAAAATGTCTGAGTCTTGAGACCATGAAGTCTCAGTTTTGTCCCAAAACATAATGAAAAACTAATTAAAGAAACCTTGAAATCTGTGAAATTGAATTCTTGTTTTCTAGCCAGTCTTCCTACCTATAATCCTTGTACCAAAGTAGGCAAAATGTTATGAATGTAGGAACAGATTGCATCCAAGTGATCAGATGGCCAGGAGCATGTAATGAATAGCCTGTCTGAGCCAAGAGAAATACAAGGAAGCATTTTAATGAAAAGTCACCTGCATGTGTTCCTCTCCTCTTCCCTTTGATGTTTAGGTGATGTGTTTCCCTATTAGAAGTGCAGGCCAAGACAGGGTCTTTTTCACAGGCTTCAGAAGAATGAACCCAGGTACTGCTTTTGTTGACCGTTCCCTATGCTAAAAATAAAACAGCAAAAGCAGTTAGCAAGTTTCACTTCTGGTGCTTCTGGGACTATATCACATCCCAGAGGATTGCATGTGATGAAGGATTAGGCGCAGCTCTAGAGACGGATCTGGGGGAATATAGAGACAACATCTGAGCATGCAAGGACAGGGTTAGGAAAGCCAAAGCCCATCTCCTGCTGACTCTGGAAGGGGACATGAAGGACTTCTAGACATATATCAGCAGCAAAAAGAAGACTAGAGAAAATGACATCTTCTGAATGGTTCAAGGGGCCCTGGTGATACCAAAAAGACCAAGGTACTCAATGCCTTTTTTTCTTGGTCTTTACTGGCATGACTGGATTCAGGAATCTAAGATCCCAGAGAGCAGTGGAAGATGGTGGAGTAAATAATCCTGGAAAGCATTTCCATACATGTTTAGCACAAGAAGATGATTGGAAACAGCCACTATAAGTTGACAAAGTTGTGCTTAACCAACACGATAACCTTCTAAGACTAGATGAATGCCTTGGTCATTAAATATTTCTATTCTTGTAAATATTTAAAACCTGACTGAACAAGATCCTGAGTCGATTCTGCTTTGAGCGAGATGGTTGGACTTGGTGATCTCCAGAGGTCCCTTCCAACTCCAACCATTCTCTGACTGTATGAAATGAACTGAAAGCAGTCTAAGTCTTGGCTGTTAATAGATTTTGATTCCCATAACAATGGCTTAGCACCTTTGCACCTTCCACAGTTAGTTACAAGAGAGGAAAAAATCTTTCTTTGACAGGATGCAGACTGTTTCAATCTCTTCTGTGTTGGGGTGCCATCAGGAACATTAAGGAAATTATCAATATTCAACACCACTATTTGAGAGTAAGTTCATTTAGTCTTCCTCCTGTCTATCGTACTTCTTTAAGTGCATTAGAATTAAGTATTTTTTTGTTTTTGCAGAGAAAAAAAAAGATTTTGCTTGGTTAGAATAGAATAACTTTTAATTTTTCAGGTCCTGTGACCTGCAAATGACCTACTGAACAAAAGTGATTGTATTCTATTCACAGCCATCACATGATGGCTAAGTCGTAGCTTATTTTAATTTTCAAAAGTGTGTCAGTTTGGTGCTTTGCAAAAGTGGAGGAGCACTCATCAAAGAAGATGGTTTGGACTTTCAACTAGGATCCTTTTTTTTAACAGACATAAATCAGTCCCAGTTTTAGGACCATTAGATCTTATGGATGCTTTAAATTCTACCATTTCGAAGATAGGATATTTGAACAGCCACATTACCTATGACCTCTCTGTAGCTTCTAAATACTCTTTTTTGGTAAAAGAAATCTTGCTGCAGATGATTAAGTTAAGGCAATACAGATGCAACAGAGTTAAGAATTAGATTTTGCATTTCATTAACTAGCTTCCTGGCTGCTTAGTCTCCCACTAAAGGTATTCCTGTTAAGTCAGTTGATAAATATCAGAATAATTCCAGTACTTTGAAAAACTGAGAAGACACACCTGGCAACAAAACTCTCTAAATTAAAGAGTTAAAGTTACAAGCTGTTATTTTAAAATTTGCCTACTCCCACTTCAGTAATGCAGCTTTCATGCCAAAAGAGAGGGATGAAAAAGGTAGATGTCTAAAAAATTTAATAGGATTTAATAATCCTATGTGGAAGAAATAATGGAGACATATTTCTTTACCTCACCCCGCCACAGATTCCCAGTTTGGGTCCTCTTTTGGCAAATAATTGACACATATTTAACGTAACTATCTCTTCCTCCTTTCTCCTGCTTAATTCTGCCTAATTTCAGCCAGGGCACAGAAGTTTTCCCTAGATAAATCCAACCATAGTCCATCACATCTAACTAGCCAGGATCAGATATATGTCATATATTCAAAATCTTACAAATATGAAAACAAAATGAGGGTAAGTCATCACACTTTCTTGCTGCTCCTGTCCTACCTATTACTCTTGAGAAGCAGTTTCACTTTCATCAGGACATTAGTTTCCATTTCCCTCCCTTGTCCTAAAGCTATACGGATTCCAGATTTAATTTACCTCATTCTTGCTTGCAAATATAGCCATAACAACAGATGAGCACATCTTACTCTTACAAACAAACCCCTGGAGAGGCATTTTCCCCTTCTGCTTCTAAGGTTGCCACTAGCACTCTATTATAATTACAGCATCACAGGAGTGGCTCTCATTTCTGCTTTATGTTCTCCTGCTGCTGCTGCAGAGCAGGATTTAGCCTCCTCTGCAGCTGTGGGACTTTGTGCTTCTTCAATTTATGGCTGCCCCAAGGCTGCCCTGCATTTCGGGGCCATCTAAACCTTCCTAAGCAGTGGCAGATGCAATCTGCCTTCCAATTGGAGGGCCTGAAATAGCTCTATACATCCTTTAAAATGCAATGCATGAGTCAGATAGTTCTGGGCAGAACCTTTCAGTTTACAAAAGGAGTAACCTGCTCCCTGCAATGAGGGACTAGCCCAACAATATACTCAATGCCCAGGGATGAAATACAAGAAGGGAGAGCTCCAAATCTCATCTCATTTCAGGTACTTCTTGAGTAGTTCTCCAGCTTCTTTGACATGATGCAGCAGAAGCATGCTGTGGTCCTGGCCAGGGAGCTTCTGGCTGGCCCCAGCCCTCCAGCCAGGAGCATTCTCAAACACCAAAGTCAATACAGTTGCAGCCTTTCATCACCTCCATGGGGGAATGGTCACATATAGGAGTCACATGAGAACAGGCACATTTCATATGCATCCTTCATGCAGAGTCTCAGCTCCTTTAGAAAGCTCCTTGGGCAGCATATGTCAACCATACCTTTGCAAAGACAGATAGCTGCAGTTTTCAATGATACAAAAGTGTTTCACCAGTAGCTGCATTTTAAACATATCTATCCTGAGTGTGAGCTAAGGAGGGTATGGTATATAAGCACACCCTGGACCATACAGGAAAAAAACTTACTTCCACTTGAATTTTTAAAAAATTATTCTTCCCCTCCCACCCCAAAATGCTCTCAATAATAACAAAAAGAATCCTCAAACTATTCTATTTACTAGCAGAGTTTTTTTAAAAAAAATGCTGCAAAAGCACTTTGTAAATACTGAAGTCTCTAGACTAAATTGTTTGGCAAGACCTAGGGCCATCAGTGCGCTCAAATAAATGGGCTCTGCGATGATCCCTCATTAAGCACCACCTAACAGTTGGGAC
>JAUBNY010000700.1:8493745-8518999 GCA_032275445.1 Crypturellus soui
TAACTGTTATTTGATACAAAAATAAACATGACTTCCTTTCTGTGAAAGCTGAGTGCACTAAACGCAAAAGATGGCTGGCTTTTAAATAGCACTCTATTGCAATTCTGCTGTCACTTGCTGAACAAAAAGGGTTGAAGGAACAGGTACCAACTGAAAATTGTCAAGGTTTAAAAAGCTATGTTCTCTGTCCAGTTTAGGTCATGCTGAACCACTGGAGATTAGATGCTCATGTGGGGCAAATTTATGAGCTGGTCCTGCGTGCCACCAGCTCAAGCAGGTGCTGTGCCTGTGCATTCACCTGCCTGGCATCGGCCGGGAGCATCTGAGGAAACTCCCTGCAGCCCTCAAAGGCATTTACAGTTGCCACTGGAGTTGCACTGGAGTTGCAACCACTCCAAAGGCAGTAGGGGAAGATTATCACCATGGCTGATAGGCTGGTGGCAGCCAACCACAGTGGGTATTTGAATATTGGCAGTGACAAGAAAGCTGGACAGAAGAACTTAACATGTGCAGTAGCTCATGCTGAGTGCAGTACCACATGAACGCAGTGCCTCGTGAATGCAGGGCCTCGTGTGCTCTTGAAGTGCAGGTTCGGAAACATGCTGCTGGCGAGGAGTAGAGTTGCCCACCACTATCTCTCTCTGGGATGAGAGGATCGATCATAAAAGTCGTATCCACAGCACTCCAATGACAGGATATTAATGCCCATATGAAAGCATTAACATACCTTTTAGTAATCATATCTAGGTAACATACAAAGCTTTCCATTAGTAGATCACAGAGAACACTGCAGCATGATGTCTATCCAGGCATAAAGAGCAACAATGAGTGAGCTAAGTCAATGGGGGAGCCAGGAATAGAGCCCAGAGAGACCAAGTTTCCTGTAACCCTTGCTTCCATGCAGGACATTGCCTCCAGTATCTGGGATTTAGCTGTTGGTGGCAGATGGCTGCAGAGTTCATATGTGCACTTAGCGTTATCACCTACATCCTTCCTCTCTCACTGAAACTTCCAAAATACGCCTATGAACAGATTACTGTGCTTCACTCCTAAAGTGTTTGTCTATGACTTAACAACTCCTTATCTGCATTTTACAAGATCCCTACCTGCCTTATCGTGCGGAAGGATGCGTACAGCAACCTTTTATGGGAATCCTGGGTGCTTCCTCCCACGCAGAGCTAGGTGCATTTAGAGGGTGAGGCTGTAAAATGCCTAAAACAACTTGCATCTTAATTCTCATGTTGGGGGGCAGAGGCCGGTTCCCCGGCTCTCAGGACCTCACCCTTCCTCTGCAGATAAACAGGATGTGGGTCTAGGGTTGCAGGTAGGAAGGTGAATCACCACCGCAGGTGATTTCGCATTGGACAGCAAGGAAGAAAAGGCAGCTTCCCTCCCACCCTGTCGCACAGCGAACACCAAAACAGGGGCAAGTGCGGGGGCACCAGTGTGAGGCAGACATGAAGACCCTGTCATGCACAAGCCCTTCGGTGTGCGTGCATCGCCCTCCCAGACCTCACTGCGCTGCCTGTCGTTCCAGGCTGCGCTAACCCGTGCTTTCCAGGGCCCCCCACGCTGCCCCCCTTTCTGCCTTGCGCTTCTGTGAAGCCAGATGTAACTTGCCCTTCTCTGTGTGAGGCCAAGCCACACATCTGAGGAGACAACTGCTCCCTGCGGATTCCCTTGCAGAGCAGGGAAAACAGTCCTCTGCAGAGGGGATTTTTCAACGCCCAGTGTGACTATGCCAAAATGCTTCAGCAGATTCTCCTGTCCTCACTTCTCTGCTGAACTAATTATGTTGTTGAAGCCTGTTACTGTTGTTTTCAGGGAAGCCATGGAATAAACTAGATAATTGAAGCCATAGAAGTGGCAAATGTCCCGTGTCCTATTCACCTGCTCTTCCTGCCCTAGGAAGGATGTGGGTTGATCTTGAGAGGAAAAGCATCAGATCAGTTCTGTTTCTTTCTTCTTCCAAAATCAGCTGCTAAATGAAATAACAAAGTGTGCACAGGAATACTAACAGAGCTTTGTTTTTCCTCCTCGTTAAAAGCCAGCAGCTGCTTAGTGTTTCACAGAGCAAGATAAGCAATGTGACATTTGTGGCCATTCACTTGCATTGATTTGTTATAGTTTATTGTGTTCTCAACTGAATTTCTTAATGCTTTGGAACTGGAAAAAAGCCCAAAGAATATCAAAGCGATACAATTGTTAAGAAGAAAAAAAATTAAGTAAACAAATCGTAAGTTAATAGTTCTTCTATAAAGTGGCTTTGCTGACAAGAGAATTAGAGCAAGATGATCTTGGCAAGCAGGATGTTGTGTTAGCTGTGCAAATTTTTTTATTTGCTCATATCCAGTCCCTTAATAGTTGGGTGGGATCTTCATGGAAAGAATTGTTTACAGGTTGAAAAAAAGATGACTTATTTTTAATTGCACAGAATTTAAACTGGAATCTTTCAATATTCCAGATTTTTATTTGCTTAGCTTCTTTCTCTAACTCCTTTTTGATTTTCCAGACTTCTATTTTTTAAAATATTTTATATTTTGCCCGATTCACTTCATTGATTCCTTCTTCAGGACAGATCTGGCTTCTCCTTTGGCACTTCTTTGTTATAAAGAAAGTGGGTGAGAATAAAAGATGTCGCATCCTCAGACATGGCTTTAATTTTGAAGCTTTATAAATTTCTTGAGACCTCTTATACTGTAGGTAGCGTTTCTGGTACAGTCCCTGCACCCTAGTGCATCCCCACGGGCCTAGCTTCACAGGTGAGGTGAGGACACATTTCTGTAGAGCTACTAACCCTTCCAGAGACAAATATTCAGTGCCCTGAACATCACACAGGAGACGCATAGAAGCTTGGGATGGATTGAGAATGTATTTTGTCAAGCAGTGCTTAGGGGAAGTGTGCAAACCAAACATCACCTTTATAGCATCAGTATGACTGATATCTGCACCCCCAGCACCTCATCCAATAACATGCTCGTCTCATCAGTCTCAGTCCATCACCAGTGCAGACTGAATGAGAAGGCAAAGCTGAGGGTGAAACTTGAAGAGATCCCATTCTCCCTCCTTCTTCTCTTTACCAGCATCCCCTACTTCCATGCTCCCACCGGAGGAGCAAACACACTAGTCACTTGGTCCTGATCCAGTAAACACCTTAGCACTTGCTAGTTTGCTTCCAACACACATCACACTGAGCAGGCCTAAGCTGTACTTCTGGCATCATTGAATCAGTAAGAACAAAATTTTGGGGTACAACATAATCTATTTCCCCCATAATATAAGTCACTGGAATTAGAATGGGCTGGAGACCAAAAGTAACAAGAACAACAACAAAAAGCTGCAATGTTCACAAATAAAAGAAAAGCCCAAATCAGTGTAACTTCTGAACAGTACACTGTGACGTATTGAGCAATCACTGACTTCCATGGAGATGCTCTGCAGTCCCTATTTCACCAATGTGCTACGCAAGCTGAAACGGGCCCATATTGGTCCGAGAGCCACAGAGGAAAGCATGGCTCCTGATTATGTTTATCCTTAGCACAGAAGGTTGTTTACAGGGATATAAACTGAAGATATTTCCAGTAATGCTGCCCTCTCAGCTATGAACAAATTGCAGAGTCCCAGACCTCACTGAAACCCTCTTGTTGAATCGCAGTTAATGCAATGGCCTAGACATTTTCTAAGCTCTGTTTATAAAATCCTTGTTATAAGAGCAGTGGTAAACACCAAAAAAATATATATTTTGAAGGGATTATTGTTCTCCAAGCAAGACCATGTCATTGTTTGTAGTCAGCTTTTGGACTCATGCTTTACAATACTGTCTGAAGCATGTCAAAACAGGGCAGATAAGTACTGCCTATCATTTCATATCATACCAAGAATTAATCTTTTGAAATGAAAAAGGCACAGTGTGAGCTATTTTTTCCTACAGTACTACATACACAGCCCTGCATAGAGCAAAAGAACAGGAAGGGAGCAGGCTGGTTACTTCGGCCCAGATTAAATACTATTTTTTTCAGAAAGGAAACAATGTCTCTGGCAATTTCTACTGTGACCAGAGAAAAAGTTGTAGTGTTTATGCATTTGTCCTATGGTAGTGAACAGAGTTCCCCTTCCTCTTATCCTCTCTCTAGTGTGGGAACTGAGATGATGGTCACTTGTCTTCTCTGCTGCAAAATATCTTCATCCTCATTACAAACAAGATACCACAGTGACTTGATCCTCCATGAGGAAGATGCTGTCTAAATAGGAAAAGAAAGACCTATTAACATAAAAACTAAGAATACAAGCGGATGGTTTTAGCCTTATTATATTTATGATCATATTTTGCTGTAATTCTGGAGACTATGACTTACTATCAACTATGGGATAGTCCCTTTTCGTGGTGAAGATAACACCCAAGAAGTGTCTTTTACTTTCTACCAACTATAATGCTGAGAGTGCCTAAAACAAGCATGGATCTTGTGCCTCGGAATTTAAGATTCTCTGAGGGAGGAAGCAGTGAGCAGAGAAACAAGCATTAAATCATAATAAATCCAATTAAAAAAAAGTGTTCAAAATGTTAAGGTTAAATCAATAGAATGTTGCATTCTGAACTTGCACATAACCAGAAACAGCAACGTGGAAAGGAGGGAACTGCGTTGTTCATCTCAGAAGAGGTTTAAAGTAAGTCCTAACAATGATAATTTAAATACTCGTGCCATTTACTAATTTGATTAAAACATACAGAGGAATTGATCTCATTGTGAATATCTTCACAACCCCACCTCTTAAACATAGAACTTCATCAAAAAATGAGCAGAAAATGAAAAGATGCTTGTAAAATTCATAAAAATTATTTTCCTGTGAATATGTGAAGGAGTAAAGTTCCAAATAATAAGGATATGAAGCTACACAGGAAGTGAACTGGTCACCTCACTCAACTCACTTGAGTTATGTTTATGGTTCTGCTGTTATTTCTTTACATAGTATCAGAGAAAAGGAAAAATCACAAAGCAATTGTATTTGAAGGGAAAATACTGTTTTAAAATCAGTCTGAGTCTTGAGACCATGAAGTCTCAGTTTTGTCCCCAAACATAATGAAAAAGTAATTGAAGAAACCTTGAAATCTTCTGTGAAATTGAATTCTTGTTTTCTAGCCAGTCTTGCTACCTATAATCCTTCTATCAGGATAGGCAAAATGTTACGAATATAAGAATGGATTGCGTTCAAGTGATCAGAGGGCTAGGAGCATGTAATGAATAGCCTGTCTGAGCCAAGACAAAAACAAGGGAGCGTTTTAATGAAAAGTCACCTGCACGTGTTCCTCTCCTCTTCCCTTTGATGTTTAGGTGATGTGTTGCCCTATTAGAAGTACAGGCCAAGACAGGTTCTTTTTCACAGGCTTCACAAGAATGAACCCAGGCACCGCTTTTGCTGTCCATTTCCTATGCTAAAAAAAAAAAAAAAAAAAAAAAAAACAGCAAAAGCAGCTAGCAAGTTTCACTTCTGGGACTTCTGGGACTATACCACATCCCAGAGGATTGCATGCGATGAAGGGTAAGGAACAGCTCTAGAAACAGAACTGGGGGAATACTGAGACAACATGCGAGCATGCAAGGACAGGGTTAGGAAAGCCAAAGCCCATCTCCTGGTGACTCTGGAGAGGGACATGAAAGACTTCTACACATAAATCAGCAGTACAAAGAAGGCTAGGGAAAATGTCAGCCATCCGTCAGCCCATCAAGGGGCCCTGGTGACACCAAAAAGTCCAAGGTACTCAATGCCTTCTTTTCTTGGTCTTTGCCGGCAAGACTGGATTCGGGAATCTAAGATCCCAGAGGGCAGTGGGAAGATGATGGAGTAAATAATCCTGGAAAGCATTTCCACACATGTTTAGAATAAGAAGATGACTGGAAACAGCCACTATAAGTTAACAAAGTTATGCTTAACCAATACGACAACCTTCTAAGACTAGATGAATGCCTTGGTCATTAAATATTTCTGTTCTTGTAAATATTTAAAATCTGACTGAACAAGATCCTGAGTTGATTCTACTTTGAGTGAGATGGTTAAACTTGGTGATCTCCAGAGGTCCCTTCCAACTCCAATCATTCTCTGACTGTATGAAATGAACTGAAATCAGTTTAAGTCTCGGATGTAAATAGATTTTGATTCCCATTACAATGGCTTAGCACCTTTGCATCTTCCACAGTTACAAGAGAGGAAAAAAGTCTTTCTTTGACAGGATGCAGACTGTTTCAATCTCTGCTGTGACAGGGTGCCATCAGGGACATTAAGGAAATTATCAATATTCAACACCACTATTTGAGAGTAAGTTCATTTAGTCTTCCTGATGTCTATTGTACTAAGTGTAAGTGTATTAGAATTAAGTCCTTTGTTGTTTTTGCAAAGAAAATAAAAGGTTTTGCTTAGTTAGAATAGAATAGCTTTTAATTGTTCAGGTCCTACGACCTGCAGATGACCTACTTAAGGAAAGTGACTGGATTCTATTCACAGCCATCACATGATGGCTAAGTAGTAGCTTATTTTAATTTTCAAAAATGTGTCAGTTTGCTGCTTTGCAAAAGTGGAGGAGCATCCATCAAAAAAGATGGTTTGGACTTTCAACTTGGATCCATTTTTTTAACAGGCGTAAATCAGTCCCCACTTTAGGATCATTAGATCTTACGGATGCTTTAAATTCTACCATTTCAAAGATAGGATATTTGACATTACCTATGACCTCTCTGCACTTTTTAAATACTCTTTTTTGGTAAAAGAAATCTTGCTGCAGATGATTAAGTTATATTAAGGCAGTACAGATGCAACAGAGTTAAGAATTAGATTTTGCACTAGCTTCTTGTCTGCTTAGTCTCCCACTAAAGGTATTCTTGTTAAGTAAGTCAGTTGATAAGTATCAGAATAATTCCAGTACTTTGAAAAACTGAGAAGACGCACCTGGCAACAAAACTCTCTAAGCTGAAAAGAGTTAAAGCTACGAGCTGTTATTTTAAAATTTGCCTACTCCCACTTCAGTAATGCAGCTTTCATGCCAAAAGAGAGGGATTAAAAAGGTAGATGTCTAAAAAAGATGTGATTTAATAATCTTATGTGGAAGAAATAATGGAGACATATTTCTTTAGCTCATCTAGACACAGATTCCCAGTTTGGGTCCTCTTTTGGAAAATAATTGACACATATTTAATGTAATCATCTCCTCCTCCTTTCTCCTGCTTAACTCTGCCTAATCACAGTCAGGGCACAGAAGTTTTCCTTTGACAAATCCAACCATAGTCCATCACACCTAACTAGCCAGGGTCAGATATATGCCATATATTCAAAACCTTAGAAATGTGAAAAAAGGGTATGTCATCACACTTTCTTGCTGCTCCTGTCCTACCTATTACTCTTGAGGAGCAGTTTCACTTTCAGCAGGACATTAGTTTCCATTTCCCTCCCTTGCCCCAAAGCTATACGGATTCCAGATTTAATTTAATTTCTTGCTTGCAAATATAGCCATAAGAACAGATGAGCACATCTCACTCTTACAAACAAACTCCTTGGAGAGACATTTTTCCCTCCTGCTTCTAAGGTCGCCACCAGCACTCCATCATAATTACAGCGTCACAGGAGAGGCTCTTGCTTCTGCTTTATGTTCTCCTGCTGCTGCTGCGGAGCAGGATTTAGCCTTCTCTGTGGCTTTGGGACTCTTCAATTTATGGCTGCCCCAAGGCTGTCCTGCATTTCAGAGCCATCCAAACCTTCCTAAGCATTGGCAGATGCAATCTCCCTTCCAGCTGGAGGTCCTGAAATAGCTCTATACTGGTAAAAGCATCCTTTAAAATGCAATGCATGAGTCAGATGATAGTGCTAGGCAGAATGTTTCAGTTTACGAAAGGAGTAACACTGCTCCCTAATCTACTAGCCCAACAATCTAGTAAATGGCCACGGATGAAATACAGGAAGGGAGAGCTCCAAATCTCATCAATTTTCAGATTTCAGGTACTTCTTGAGAAGTTCTCCAGCTTCTTCGGCACAATGCAGCAGAAGCGTGCTGTGGTCCTGGCCAGGGAGCTGCTGGCTGGCCCCAGCCGTCCAGCCAGGAGCATTCTGAACCACTGAAGTCAATGCAATTGCAGCCTTTCATCACCTCCATGGGGGGACATTCACATATAGAAGTCACATGAGAACAGGCACATTTCACATGCATCCTTCATGCAGAGGCCCAGCTCCTTTAGGAAGCTCCTTTGGCGGCATATGTCAACCACATCTTTGCAAAGACAGAGACAGCTGCTGTTTGCAATAATACAAAAAGGGTTTTACCAGTAATTGCATTTTAAAAATATCTAGCCTGAGTGTGAGCTAAGGAGGGTATGGTATGTAAGCATACCCTGGACCTTGCAGCAAAAAAACTTACTTCCACTTGAATTTTTAAAAAATTATTTCCCCCCTCCAAAAAAATGCTCTCAATAATAACAAAAAGAACCCCCAGACTACTCTATTTACTAGCAGAGATTTAAAAAAATGCTGCCAAAGCACTTTTCAAATACTGAAGGCTCTAGACTAAATTGTTTGGCAAGACCTAGGGTCATCAGTGCGCTCAAAGAAATGGGCTCTGCGATGATCCCTCATTAAGCACCACCTAACAGTTGGGAGCCAGTTGGAGAGGGTTTAGCATGAATGTAAATGAGGAGGGAGGGACATACGGGAATGAGGTTGTGCAGCATATTTGTTTTGTTCTGACTTCTCTCCAGACATATTTCAGTTTACATAAATATTTGAAGGCTGGATCAGACAGGATTTGCAGCACAATAGTATCAGGAATGCCTCTGCAAAAACGTTGATATGCTCTAAATTAGTCCCGAGGAAGGAGAGGGCGAATGAAGCCTTTTGCGTTTGAGCCCCACTCAGGATTTAATCATTCACAGCCCCCGCGTGCCTGACTCCCCTGCCAGCTTCTTTCCTTCGCTGCCCTCCCTCTGCGTCCCCCGGATGCGCCGGGAAGGCCGGGGACCCACCCTGCGTGGGCGGCTTCCCGCGCTTGGAGACTCTCCCGGCACCGCCGGAGCTGGCACCGAGCGGCGGATCCGCCGCGGGGGCAAAGGCCCTTGGAGGAAGGGCCCTTGGAGGCAGCGCGAGGTAGAGCAAGGCGCGTGCGGCTGAGCCCTGCGCGTGTGTGATGAAAGAGTCCTGCAAAAGCAGAATATTCTTTTTTTATATTATTTGCAGCTATGCCTCTCTGCAGCGGTCTACAGGAATCAGCAAAGGTATTCGGGGCTTTTGCACAAGTGAAGGAGATAATGATCTGACCCCAAAGCTTGAAAAAGCATTTTCTCGGACTTGCTCAGATCAGGTTTCCTACAGCTCTATCTTGCCAGTTTAAAATGGATTTTCAGGTACATCCTGTTGAATAAGAAGTACTTTTTTATTTAAAGCATCTTGTAAATTAGGCTGTGTTCGTTAAATAAAAGAAAAAGGCGAAATGCAAGAGCCTGCTACTGGGTAAAGCAGGAAAGGGATCAGAGTGAGATTTGATTGTTTACATTCAATGAAAGGAAAAGTCTGATCTGGAGTGCTCAGATTTAATCTCAGTACAGATTAAAATGGTGCTATTGTGTTCTGCTGGGCTGCTTGGAAAGGTGAAGTGAGTCTTTCCTAGGACTGCGCCACTGCAGCATATACATGAGATTTAGATGCAGTCACACCAAACAGTCATATAGAATTGCATAGCCAAAGCTCTGGTGTAGGCCATGCTAGCATTGTCTTCAGTATTTGGAATCTGTACTTGCTGCTGTTAATCACCTCTGAGCACGCTTGTATTTGTTGGGTTTGTTTGGCCACTTCCTGCTGCTTCCTGTTTCTCTTGCCTGGCTGCAAGGCGAGTTGCACTGTCCCATGGATGTACTTCCCTTTGGGAGCAGGGGCTGTGCAGTGGGATCAGAGCTACCAGAGCTGTCCCTTCTTACGTGCATGCTGAGGCAGTGCCTGCAGCCGTTAGCAGAAATGCACTCAATATGGAGACCAGAGGTACTAAACTTCAGGACAAGCATAAACATACGTTGACTTAGTGCAGGTTTCCACTGCGTAGGAGGGACTCAGGATTTGATTCACAGTCAAACACGGTGTCCGATTAATGCTTTCCTCTTACAGTTTTGTGTCTGTATCTGATATGAGGCAAGATACTGCAGCTCAAGGGACAGAGAGCTGTTTCATTTGGCAGCCCACTAAGCCCAACACATATTTGAGGGTGAGGTGGCGAGTTAAAACACATGTGGTGGATCGTAGATCTGTGTCTCTGATGAGCTAGCTACACTGTGAAATGTGATGGGGAGAATGCATATTCCCATGCCAAGGTGGTAGATTGCTTGCACTGACTGAACTGAGGTTTTCTGAGATCAAAGCTATGAGCTAGGAGTTTTGAAGTTGTGGTCATGACTCAGTGGGCCCTTTCCTGCCATTTGGAGAAAGATTTTTAACATTCAGTAGTTTTCATTTCTCTCTCTGTACCGTGGGGATTCAGCTCCTAACACCTTGGGAGACTTCATTCAATATTTTGCTAAAATGCTTTGAAAATGAGAGAGTTGTTACTGGCAAGGAAGGTGGTAGAGTGACATAGAGACAATGGGAGAGGGCACTGCACATGTGGGATAGACAGGCAGCACTGTTGGAAGTGTATCTTTTCCACTGGGTGCAATACCACTTACCAGAAAATGTGCCTACAAGAACAAATGAAAGCCTACGCTCCTTGCCCTAGATTTTCATGCATCCTGCATATGGCTTTATCCTTCTGGTTGGCTCTGAAAGAGGATGCTTACTGATGTAAAGTAGGTGAGCCCTATCTATCCCTACAACCAAAGGTCACTTTCTTTCAAAATAAGGAGAGAAGATCAGCGTAGACCTCTCCTTTGATCATCTTTTGGTTTTTTAAGACTTTTGATGCATAGAATTCCTTTATATAGCATGGAGCATAAGCACCAGTAGTTGCTTCAGTTCTGTTATGGCTCAGACCAGAACACACAGGGAAGAACATCTGCTTCATAAAGGACTAAGGTTATCCTTGGAGATTAAGACAGAAAATAATCAAGTGGAGACACCTTCTCAGTTTTCTTCCCACAGCAATAAAGAAAAGGAAGAGAAAGGACAGTTATTGCCTGATGTTTCAGATCTTTGTTTCCTCAAAATCACCATTAAAAGAAATAACAAGGAGAGGAAAAGTGCAATCCCAAATGAGCAGATTCCGTTTTGGTTGAAGTACATTTATGCGTTCAGTATTTGAGAATGCAGCTAGAGGCTGGATTACGATGAAACATCTGAAAACACACTCGTCCAAATAATATGAGCTGGATTGGAGACCTCTTCACTTCAAACAAAAGGAAGGACCTAATCAAAGCATCTAAAAATTGCAGGTCGAGTTAGTGTTGATCTAGTACTCTTGTTTCCTTTTTTTTGTTTTAGCTTAACAGTGTCTTCATGGGAAGGTCAGCAGGCCAAGTCCTCAGGGAGCTCAGAACTTCGCTCTGGATTCTGCCACCTGCATCCTATCAGAAGATGTCACATTAAGTCAAACTTCACAAGGACAGCAGAAGCACCAAGGGCCCAGGCACGACCTTATGCAGGAGAGAGGGACATCCAGGGGGCCAACGGGAATTCTGCAAAGCGCCTGCCAGCAGCCCAGAACAACTAATAAAACCGAAGACGGGAGGGAGGAGCCTCACAGCTGCTGAGCTGACTCATTACATAATGAACTTTTATAACTTTGTCTGATCCTCAGCCCAGCTGCGAGAAGTTCCTCACACATGTTTTATCCCAACAATCCTTTTCTGCCATATTTTGATTTTCTTTTCATGTGTGGTGTGAATATATAAACACCTCTCTCAGGCAGTTTCACATCAAGTGAAACCAGAGAGAAAATAGATACTAAGCTTAATTATTTGTTAAAAGGCTTTCAGCCAGACACCTATTTGACACTCGCTACGTGCTGAGTAGGAGGGAGGCTCCCTTGTCCATAGATGAAATTGGCAGCTGATGTTTCTAAGATGCAGCAGCAAACTGTGTCCTGACTCCGTCAAGAGAAACTAAAAGGGAGGCAGAATTTTTTGATTAATTCTAGATGGGTAAATTTTTAATTTTCTTTACTTATCAGGGGTTGTTTCTACAACATCACACTTCCATGTATGGATCTTTGCCCACCCCTGGCAATTCCAGCTGTGTCAATGAGGGAAGTGCCAAGGGCAAGTCTCTTCTTGTGTTTGAGCTTTTGTGGACAATGTTCATGTGAAACTAAAAACATGGACAATTTTCCCTTTCAAGAAGATTTTTCATTATCTCTTACTTAGGATCATTTCTCATATGGAATTTAATGAAGAAACAAACTTTCAATCAACATCTAATTTCAGGAACACTCTTCAATTTTATTGACTTCCGTGCAGACAAATGCCAAAGGTAGGACAAAGAAATAGGCTGATGGTGGGTATGATCAGTTATGTCAAATCCTACAGTCTTTTACTGAATTAGTGTCTCACTGCTTGGTAATTTTTACCTTACCTTTCTCTTTTTGTTTTGTTATAAAGGGCACAGTCTAGATACATTTTAATTGCATGCTTTGTTATATCCAAATATTTGCTGCTGCTAGCCACATTCCTCCCTCCCCATTGAGAGATAACACCCACTTCCATACTCTTCCTACATCTGGAAACCCCCACAGATGTTTGCTCTGTAAAACCACCCTCTGTTCCAGCAGCAAAGCGCCCGTAGCTGCACTAACAATCATAAATTAAAATAACCTAGGGAGGCCAATGCACGTGGAAAGAGCTGCAGAAGCTGCAGAGATGTGAATACTTTCATTATGATGGAATGGTATCTGTAGCCAATTTATCTAAACACTGTTGGACTTTTCAGTACTCAGAGAACAACAGACATTCAGTTAAAGTAACTTTGTTTAAAAACTGAGCAAATAAAAATGCTGCAAGTTGCTCAAAGGATTGAAAAGGTGCACCTAAACTCTCTGAAAAGTCAGAGCTTTGGGTCCTCAGTGCATCTGAAATTCAAGATGTACCTAAAAGTCCTCAAAATGCAAAAGCGGGCGTTTAACCGGAGGCAACAAAATTGGAATGATAGTTATTGGGCCAGCGTAGTCGTTGTAAAATGCTACCTGAAATGAGCCTGAGCCAGAGCCTTCAAGAAATTCCCACCCTTCCTAAGTGCTTGAAAGCATCTATTCCTCTTCATCCCTATCTATTTTGGCCTGATCTGTGGCCCAAAACAGTAACAGTTACTGGAGAACCCGAGAACCTCCAGCTCCTCACTATTTGGACCTGAACCCTCACTAGGATCTCTCTGAGTTTTTGACACCATCAAAACTGAATTTCAACCATAAAAAGATTCTGTAGACAGAGAGTCTGGAGTTGGACTTGTGATCCTTACATCATCTGTAGTCAATGTTCAACAAAAAGCAAAAAATGTGGGATCTTTCCTCAGAATGCTTACCTAGCAATATATTTCACAGGAATGCTGCAAATTTGAAGACTGGACATTACACTGGTTAATCAAACACTCCAGAAAGGGGCATTTCTCTTTGAAGATAAGGTACAGGATGATGTACCTGCTCTGAATATTTTACACGTAGCTGCAAGCAGAGAAAAACAGTAAGAGGAGCCAAAGTATGATTATTAGTTTCTTAAAATCCTGTGCTGCTATACTTCTTGTTTGTATTGTTGCCTTAACTGCAAAATGGGAGTAATATTTCTCTCTACATTATAAATGTCTGTGATAATTAATTTTATGAGTGAATTGATGGGGGAAAGGAGTCCATAAAATAATGCTTTGTGCATCTAAACTCTGACAGGATGTACAAGCAAACAGCAAAACCAATAGGAATTCACATAGCTTAGAACTTTGTTTCACATTAAAAGACTGGGGATTCAAACTCAAATGTAGAGATTTTTATGTCAAGCTCAAATTAATATGTGATTTCACTATAGGACTGTAAAGGTAATTCCTTTCATGAGTCACATTTGGATATTTTCACTCTATGACTGGCTTCACAAAAATATTCATAATAAAGTTTCCATACTGACAAATAGCACCTCAAAAAGAGCCACTGAAATCAAGGCACACAAAGAGTTCAGATACATGTATCCTGTGCAGCTGTTCTCCAGTTTCTCAAAGGCTTGTACAAACAAACAAAAACAAAAAACAAAACCATTACCAACAAAAAAGCATTCCCAGCTTTGGTGTCCAACTACTGCTATCTCTTTGTGTTGAACGAAGAGCAAGCCTACATTTGCATGTATTACTCCTATGACTTGCATTACAGTAGGATTAATTAGCTTTAAAATAAATTGTGTGACATTGTACAAAAAGATATGGTATATTTACTTGTGTGATGCCACGACCATATTTAAGGTTCCAGTAGTTAAAGTACTGGGGTATCATAATAATCTGGAATATCATGGAACAGAGCTGCATTATTATACCCTACCAAAACCAAAACAAAACAAAAAACTAATTTCACTGTAGATATATGTGCTTTGGAATCAGTTTCAACTCCAGAAAACAGCTTAATGCAAAGTGAGAAAGAGAGGAGAGTATTTTATCTTCCATTTTGCAAGTGCAGGCTGGGAGATTTGGCTCCTAATCCAGAGCTCATTGACTGAATGACAGCCCTTCCAAGGAACTTGCTGAAGGTCATCCAAGGAGCCTTTCACAGTACTAATCAAAAGCCCATCCTCACTGTGGAGAGAAGAGCTTGCAAGAGAAGACAAACACGCTTGACATGCTACAACTTTTCTTCTGCAAGCTCCAGAACATCTCACACATGCAAGCCAAAAGTAAGTTTTGTATTACACTGTCAAAAGCTTTTGGGGTTCAAGTCAAGGCTTGTGTGGAAATACTCTCTTTTCTCTTAACGGTGTAGCCTCTCCCACTATCAGATGAACAAACAGATTATGATGTTTTAGGCAGGATCCACACAAAAGGTTTTTGGATTTAACAGCTTCTCTTCTGGTCATGTCTGAACATGTCTTTCAAGTGCATACATTGTAGTATAAAATGTCAACAGATACACAGAAAATTTAATTTAGCCTTTCTCATGTGGAAGGACCTTGGACCTGGAAAATGTTGAAAAGTGTTTTGTTTACATTCTTCTTTTTCATTCGTTCTTTACCTTCCTGGGAGAATGAAACCTGCCTTTTGGATCACCAAACTTTTGCTGTAGAAGTTTAACAAACTAAACAACATGATTTAACCTAAATTTAATAATCAGGGAAAGAATCACTGTGAAGCTGTAACAGAGGGAAAACCCTAAACTTTTATCATAGGACAGCTGAGTGTCAACTGTCCCTTTATGAAAAATATTAATCTTAAAAAATTTCACAGAGTGTGGTGCATACTCAGATTTCCCTACTGCTCATATTCAGGCCAGGAGTCAGGTTAGAGAATTGTGTTATTGAAACACCATAATCTCACTATTGTCTATTGAGACACTATAATATCAAATTATGGCCTTCTTTTTTGATGTGATCAGCTTTATGAGGAAAAAAAACATAGCAGTTCTTTCAAGGAGTGATGATGTGTAGTACTGAAGTAATATATGCCCAGAATATAGTAAGTATCACAATAAGGATCAGACTTAAATTAGTACTGAGAAACTAAACTTCAAAAAGATAAGGGAATTAGTCAAAAAGATCTTCATACCAAAACTTGGAGAATTAAACTCATTAAGTCTTTGCTGATAGGATTATTACTTCGCCCACTCCTATTCTTTCTGAGTTTTAAAGAGTAAGAGCTTCTGTAAAAAATCAGTTACTACAGTACAGCAGGTACTACAACAATGATAATAAAGGAGCTGCTTAAAACAATAGGTCATCAAGATCAGTAAATATTTATCCAAGAGATGTCAAACAGTTAAAGAATAATATTATTTAGGTGGTAATAAAAATGTAAATGTAGTTTTCATTGCAATTTAGGGATGTAAAGATTTTAAAACCAGACCTCTGCGATCAGCTAGCCTGATCCATGCAAAGCATCAGTTAAATACCTATTGAAAGGTTTTCTATTTCACATACATAACATTTGATTGAGGTGTGTTTCTATTCAGAACTCCGTGTCCTGCACTCTTAAATCTTAAAATGTATTAATACTTAGGCATAAAAACATCTAAAGAAATAGCTGTTATTTTAGTTTTTATGTTACAATAAAGTTGTGACTTTATAAAGACATTCAAAACAGCAAAATAAAAAAAGCGAAGATAGAAATAATGAGAAACTTATTTCAAATGAAGGGATATAAAGGTAACTCAAGTTATGCACTGTGGTGTTTATGGACTAGAAGTCTCCTCTGTGTGATATCCCAGAAGTCAAAAGCTTACTTACTAAGTAAATGCACTAGCAATGTAAACATTTATACCTGGAACTGAAAGAGAATGAGGAAACACTCAGAAATCCCCCTTTTGGGGCAGACTGTTAGGTTGTTTTCTTCTCTTGGGCTTGTACCTTCTGCACAACTTGTTGCTGATCATTCCTACCTTGAACCCAAGGTATAGCCAGGGTCCAAGGTAGTAGTTACTATATTCATTATTAAGGAATAGAACTTGCAGCATTTTCAAATCTGAGCAGATCTGAGGGTCTCATAGTGAAAGAAGATAAACTTGTGAGTATAACGTATTTATGATGCACATAAATAGCTTTTGTAAATAACCTCTGCAGTCATAAGGAAAGATGATAGTCTTTGGGTTTGGGTCTCCGTGAAATTCAGATTCTCATACAACTCTTGAATTATTTATCCCTTATTTGGTTGTGCTGTTTTCTATGTCTTGATACAGAGCCATAGAATAGACAGTTATTTACTTTTCAATAAAAGTACGTGAGGGGGTTAGTTTGCATTCAGACACATTTCTGTAAACTAGTATTCCTTAACTATAACACTACATCCCAGGATTAAGTGCATTAATAAGAGCTATATCACTATTATTTTGCTATGGCAAATCTGAATTTGAAAGACTGTTTTTTCATAAGCGTAAGTTACAGTAGATCTGTTTTCACCCACTCTTTGATTTAAAGTTAGTGAGAAAAGAGGTGGGAAAGAGACGCTGGAAATGACATTGGCTTCTCACTTGAGTATTACCAGTACAATCATGAGCATTGGACTGAACCAAGGCCAGAACCTCAGTTCCTTGCAGAATGAAGCCACCCGTGTCCCTAATATCCACTGTCAAACCACTGTCACACAAGTGGAATTTCGTAATGTCAAGGCATGTGCCCATGTTTGCCCATTGTGTGGGCAAAATGCCCACTTATCTGCACTACATTAGCCTTTAAAGATAGTAGAGAGTAATTTTTCATCATTAATCAAGAAGATTCACAAGATTACACAAGACTTGCTGTGAGCAAGCATCATTATAGTTTGAGCCGTGACACATGTCCACATGATTTCTGTGCCTTGAGGAATCTGAGGAGAAACTCTCTAGCCATCTAGCTCACTAACTGCTGTAGCAGGCAGTAAGCTAGTTAACTCCAGAAAATCCTGCACACCACATCACTTTACCTCCAAGGCTCCACACCCAAAAGACTCCCAGGCTCCACAGTCTTCATAAATACTTCTAATGAGGAGCTTTCTCTGTATCTTTTGTTTACACAAACTTAGTATTTCAGTGGCAAAGCCTGTTCCTGCTTCCATTCAATTCAATGGGAATTTTGCCATACCCTCTTATGAAAGTGGCCCCTAGCATAGCATTACATTTGATGATGATGGATCACTATTTTTCCCTTAGAAGAACAATAGTTCAGCAACCATGCCAACAAATATGCATGTGCTTAGCTTTAAGCACCTGACTAGTCTCACAGGGCAATTATGTAAGTGCTTGAAGTTAAATGTTCCTTCTGTTTGTTTTAACCTAGCCAACCCCTGAGATCCTCCTCTGTCAAGTAAACATACGTTCCATCAGAATACAAACTGGGTATTAGCTAGATAGTATCAGCAAGCATATGGCTGATCTGGCTTCATAGTACAAGTCTTATAACTGGGAAGGTAAGAATAAAAATGCAAACATATTCAATCAATTTGCAGTACACCTAAGTTTGTGTTTTGTATATTTGTATATATGTTTTATATTTTTATATAATAAAAATTAAAAAGCTGCTGGTGTTTATGTGGAATATAATTCTGGATAGAAGTGCAGTATATTGGGTCATATGCCAAATATAGGAAACATATGTTCTTCAACATGGTGACTCACACAATGCGTAATGTAGTCTGAGGGGTATATTCATTCTCCTCTGTGAGATATAGTAATAGGCTCATAAATCTCAAAGGGCTTCATCAAGCTAAAGTATCTGAAGCTTTGTGAGCTGTGCAGTGTGTGCAAGGCCATGGATGTTAGCACATCTCCAGCAGATCCAGCCCTACCCTCCTCCCTGCTTGGGCCTTGGGGAGCAGCAGTTCAGTGGTGCCCAAGAATCCCATGTCCATGTTGGAGGCTCTCATGTAGAGCTGGATAGGGAGATCTGCATTGCTAGCTCCTAAACTCAGACCCAGAAATTCTTCCAGAGGCTGTGATGGCAACTACAGAGCTAAGATTGCTCCATCCCCAGGCAGGATGCTGTCTGTCACACCAGTTTGAAGATGACCTAGACGATCTACCTGATGAAGAAGTCCAGTCAGCTTGCTGTGGAGGATTTCTAGCACAGTGCCGTATTTGAGGAGAAGGAAGCATGTGCTTTTCGTTATTATTGCAGATCTTACAGGATAACAAAAAATGACATTCTGGGACCATAGTGCCTCTTTAAACTTTGCTGGAGCTATGTTTTAGACTGAAGGCTTTTGTTGAGGAAAAGAGAATTATATGTAAGTGTTAAGAAGCACCAAATCAGCGGTTTACCAATAGACAACCCTGAAACTAGGCTGTCATACTTCTCATGAAGCAAAGGCTTCTAGAAAGCAATAGTTTCCCTTTTGAAATACAGAATAACTATAGCTCCACTTCTGGAGTGATGGAAGACTAAAAGCCAACATGCAACCTCAGCTAACAGGAAATCCTAGAGTGTTAGAACTTTATACTCTTCTGAAATACAGAATACTTTAAGGTAATTTTCTTTTGGGACAAAAGTCCTCATAAATTATAGCAGTCCTGTAAAAACAGACAATGGAGTTGATGTGATCTCATTTTAGGCAGCTTTCCTACAGTGAAGGGATTTCTGTAATCATACCACCCCATGGCTGTGTAGGCTTCTCTGGAGCTGCCAGTTCCACTCTCAGTTCCACCCTAATAACTTTCAAAATAATGTTGACAAAAAGGTAAATGTATCAAAAATCCTGTAAGCTCTTTGAAACTGGGCAAGAGAAAAGCTTATTAATACCTTAGCTGAGAGCTTTTATGAGATATCCAGAAACCTGATATGGTTATGAGATATCCAGGATCTATTCTCAGGGGGTGCCGTGAATGAGATATTCTCGTTAGGCTTGACTCTTCCTAGCTGCTGAGTTCACCAACACTATCCCAAAAGGCATTGTACCATCAATGCCAGAACACTGATGTTTAACATCAATAGGATATTAAACATATGTACTTAGTTTCATATTGTATAGACACCAACCACTTTGGTGAGCTGTCTGGCTATTATTTCCAAACACATTAAAATTAAAAAAAAAAAAAAAAAAGTAGAGAGTCCCGTTGGGACCTTGTGTCAGATACTATGCTGTGTGGATGAGACAAGTCTGCTATAGAAGAAGCTGACTGCGTACAGTGAGTCCACTTGGCCTTAGGATCAAGAATCACTCCCTGGGTCCTTGATTCAGCAGTATAGTCCAACCCACCAACAGGCAGACCCCTCTGTTCCTCATGCATTTTATTGTTTTGTTTTGTTTTTCTCACAGGACCTTAGTGTAACCCAGAGCGAGACACCCTGCTAGTGGAGGAAGCCCTTGCCAAACCATGATGTCTCAGAACTGCAGCAGCAGTTGTCCATTTTCAAGGACTGCTGTCTGCAGAAAGAGCCGGAAGCAAGTTTTTGGTTGCGGAATTTAAATCAATGTACAGGAGCCCTTCTGAAGCAGCAGAAGTCGTGATGGGAGCCGCTGGGTGCCCTCCAGCTCTGCCCAGCCGCCAGAGGCAGCATGAACACTTCCTGGGTGCCCCTGCTTCTCACACACTGCCCACCACGCGGTCAGTTTAAAAACAACACTGGGGGATAATTGGAAACCCCCTCTTGCCCAGGATGTCCCCCCCACCTAGAGCCTCTTCAGAGTCCTCCGGAGTCCTTGATATGCTGCTGCTCTGGAGACTATGCCTAATTGGCGACCCAGCTGCAGTGCCCCAGCGGGGATAACTGGCCAGCTCTGAGGACAGCTTTCATTCTGTGTGTTTTGGGGACCAAATGTGCCTGGGAAGGTGAGTTCTGGTGTTTGCTTTAATTTCTCAAGGAGTTAAAAGAACCATTCCAGCATTAGCCAGAATGTTGATTATAAACCCACAATTTTCTGTAATTGGGCCTCATTAATAAATTCCTCAAGTGCTTCAAAAGGCAAGAGAGGTAAAACAAGAGCCACGGGGATCAGAGCAACAGGGATCTGTAAGGATTCCCGACCGTGTTGTTAATTCCACTTAATCAGCTCAGAGAAGCTCTGTATTCAAAAGAAAATAACCATGACTCACAGAATACCCCTGCCAGCAGGGAACGGGATTCTCTCCATTTATAGTAATATTTTCCCCATTTTTTGTCTTCTCCTTCATTATGATTTTGAGCGGGGAGAGCGCCCCTCTGTCACGGCACCCTGAACACGCTCTGTGGCGCTGGGTCCCCGTGCAGAGGTCCCACCGCAGTCTGGAAAGCTGTGCTGCCAGTAAGGTCAGCGTGTGTCCTGCGGGACTTCTGGGAGACCCTTTCTGCAATCCAAATGTGCCAGAGGGTTTTTCCATCAGACTCAGACTGAGAAAATTTCGAAGCAGTCTCAGGGACATAGCAAGACAGATTCAAGATTTATTGCTGTTTGAAGGGACACAGATAATAGCAAACTTTTAAGGACAGAGGAAGTCTTCCTCTCCATTCCAAAGGACTTATAAAGAAAGGTAGACCAGGCAGACCAAGACAAGGCAAATTACAGGGATAATAATTCAGACCTGAAGAAAAGCAGGAATCATAGGGGATGAGAAGGGAGTCAAGTTTGTCAGGAGAAGGGCACTTTTAGAAGGGACATGAAGGAAGATCTGAGGGGGAGATTCCTCAGAGCTTTACAGAGATCCTTAAGGACTGGGTATTACAAGTGGTCAACCTGCTCTAAGAAAGGTAGAATGAGGTTCAAGAAAGAGAAAAAGGGAGTAGAAAACTTTTGAGGAGAGAAAAAAAAAAGGAAAAAATATTTGGTGGGAGGTGTTTTGCACTGAACTTGCATTGATGCTTGAAGATGCTTGAAATTTTGAGAACATAAGAGTCCACAAATAGTTGAAAAGCAAGGAAGGCTGCAAAGTGCTCAAAACAGCTGCTGGTGCTTCCTAGCAGAACTCAGTTTTATTTTAGAACTCCTCTTTCCACTTTCTTCCCCAAATGTAAGATGGAGCTGCCTCGTTTTATTGGCTACTGCAGCATTATGTGCTGCTTGAAGCTATGCTATGCCTAAATATGTGTGTGTATGTTTGTATAAAACGCTACCTGTTGCATCGTGTTTAACTAACTGAGGATCGCAAGTGGAGCAGTCTGTATATCTGAGGTGGAAACTCCTAGGTCTCCAAAGCACTTTTGCATGTGATTCATCTAGTAAACACATTGCGCAGGGTCATTAGGACAGTATGCAAGGTGGGGAAATCCTCTCTCAAAACACACACTTCTATTGCCAGTAGTACATACAATATGACTAAGAAAAAATATGTGCTGCCATGGGCAACAGCTTTTTCTTTAGACACTCTGCTTGAGGTTTTCCTATCTAAAAGTCTTTCTTGAAATGTGAAGTTTTAGTGTCCTGGCAAGCAGTGGGAGAGCAACGAGGTATTACAAATGAAAACAACTTCAGTGACCACCCCCATTTCCTTCTCTTTCCAGCTTGTAGACTTGCTTCCTTACTTAATATTTGGGAATCCTCTAGTGTCAGCATCTCTATTTATTTTATTTCATTTTTATGAATATCCTTGAATGTAATGGAAGAGTAAATATTTCAGTTTTTCACAGCCTCATGGCTTTTCTTGGGAGCTTAGCTGCATCCAGTGTGTTTACAAAACACAGCTGTGTCATCACAATTGTTAATTGGATGGTTCTTGGGCCATCAGCATTTTTGTCTACTACCAAGCTCACATTTAAGCAAAGAGTTTGTTATGTTTTGATAGGTTTCTTGATCACAGTTTTACAGTCAGACAGGACCAGCCAGTTTTATAACTCTCAGAGTTACCAAGTCGTCAACACACATAGACCACACGTAGACCACAGATGGCCACACTGTCACAGGAGGAGCCAGCCCATACTTGCCTACCTGAATCCACGCTAGCATCCAGAGGGGTTGCCCCGGCAGAAGAAATGCCTCAGTGTGAAACCCTTCTCCAGCCCTCGAGTGTGTGTGTGCTGGGAATCAGGAGGCAGGGTGAAAGTCTCTCTTCCTCCATCACATAGGGCAAGATCCTGCAGGAGATGCAGCGATAATCCAGACTTACAGCTCTGAAAATTGAAATGATGAGTGAAGGCAACACCAAACCCAAGTCCTGTTAAGCAGGACGTATGAAGCTAGAACGGAGAGTACCTCCAGGTGGTGGGGAGCCAGGGAATGGCTGCGTGGGGACAGGAGAAATGTGGGCTGGCTGATGGTTGGGGAAGACGAGACCATAGATATGGCTGGGAAAACTTGTTTGAAGATGCAGGGGGAGAGTACTGGGCTCAGTGCGCTGCTCAGGAAAAGTAAACACAGGTGTGTTCCCTCCAACTGCCAGTGATAAATATGTACATAAAAGCGAGTCAAGTAGGTTTATGTGTGATACGAATTCTAAAGAGTTAATGGCTCATGGAAGAGCTAAGATGGGAATTATAATAGTAGATATATGTTGCAAGATGTGTGGACTGATGAGAGTGAGCAAGCAGTCCATTGTATGAGAGACACTAAGCAGCACAGAATGGAGCTATTGAGGGATTTCGATCAAAAACCATACCTACAGTTTCTTTTCCTACTCTACCAACAGCTTTGCTTGTTCAATATTATTTCTTGTTCACTCTTAAAAAATGTAAAGCAAAAACGGAAGAGCTCCACACAATTTCAGCAGGTCTTTTACCCAAATCTAGACACCAGAACATGCCACCTGCACAGTTTGGGAGTAATAACAACTACCCAAATGCATATTAAGGGGAAAAATGTTCCTTTTAATCATGAAGAAATTTGCTGGCAAAGATTTGTGTTAATGCAGTGCCAAGATTGTGTCCTTCAGAGCACTGAGTTCAGGAAAACCGAAACTTCTGAAAACCCGGAAATGCCAGGCCGAGGCACACGCGAAGTGCCTTAGCAAGGTCCCCTTTGAGCAATGCCCCAGCTTGCCCGCTGTGCACATCCTGCCTTTGCAGACATCACAGGGCTCCTGGGCCGTGGCCACTGAAGGCAAAACTCATATTTTAGGGCGCTGCACTTGGAAGGCACCCACTCCTGCTCAAACACTACACCAGCTTCCCTGAAACAGCATCACCCCTCTTGCATTTTAACCCATCTCTCTGTATGAAAAAATGCTGTTCCAAACCATACTCTCACTAAAACATCTTTAACTCACAAACTCAGTTCATATCCCTCCTTGTTACAAATTATCTCCATGGCAAAAAGACCTTTGTGCATGATGAAATGGTGAAATAAGGTTGTTTTACTATGTGTACTTTCATCTTTTCCCTTTAATCTCCCACATGGTAGAAGCCTGGAGAAAGATCTGTTTCTTTCCCTCAGCTCGGCCCAGCGGGTGTGCGGCCACCGATGCTGCTCGGTGCAGGCCCCGTCACGTGCTCCTGCATCTGCAAGGGCTGCGTTGGTTGGGCTTCAGGAACAAGGGGTCTGCCAAGCATGGCTTCCTGGGGGACAAGCTACGCGAGATCACCTGGACTACTTAAAAATAAAAAACAGGAGTGAAGGAAGAATAATTCCTTTTTGATTGTTTTACCCTGTAAGCCCCTTTGCTTCCTCTTTGCCTTTCATGAGGTTTTGTGGTCTACCCTAAGAGCAAACTCCAACAACTCTGTGGGCCATATGTAGAATATATCCAAGTGATGAGAGCACAGGCGCCCCAAGCTTGAAAGCGTGGCTCTGCTTTTAAAAAAGGCTTTTGGAAGACTGAGAACAGAAGGAAAAAAAAGGGGGGACTAGCTTTAGATTGTGCGTTGGAGGTTATTTTTATTGCATACGTGTATCAGAAAGCAATGGAGAGCAAATTCCTTATGTTTGCTCACATTAATATATTCTGTGAAGTAGGGTGAAGTCTACAGAACACCCATGCAAGAGGGTTTTAACTCGTTTTGAGGACTCAGTCTTTAGAGATGAAACCTGAGGACTGGGTAGTACATGGTCTTGAAGGGCTGTCCAAGGATGTTTTAGGAAAGTGAAAATGCCTTCCTGTGCACACATGGAGTCCGTGAGTATGGGATGCCTTGCACAAAACCAGAGCTCAGGGCTGCACTGGTCACACTGAGCAGGACAAATTAAAAAAGGGGACATAAACAGTGAACCTAAGTATGCAGTGTAGCTTGAAACAGGGTGATTAAAGGAGTTCTGCTCTCTCCACAAGCTCCAACAGGTCCACGAGTTATTCTAGCCATGTGAAATTCAGCCTTTCCTCACCTTCTTCCCTGGGTAGTAGAGCTCAGGTTTTTAATAAAGGGTAGGAGGGGAAGGGAGGAAGAACTGTTATTTCCTTCATTCTAAATGAAGCCTTCAGCCTGCCCTGAGCTTGCCTGGAGATAAGGATGCAATCTGCCAACTACATAAATATATCTTCACAAGGAATGCACAACGCTCTCTACATGCACAACCCTCATCAGCAAAAGGAGAAACAGTGGTGCCATTGAGAAGCCCCACGAACGGTGTTAGCTGCCTGCCTCTTCCGTCCTCTCCCATGAATGATTTCTTGGTAGCGATAACCAAGGGAACTTGCAGCCCGTGTCATGCATGGAGGCCCCAGCTGCGTGCTTCCTGCACCGTTAGTGCTGGCAGTCCTCAGAGGGTACTGGGAGGGAGAGCAGGAAGAGGGGAGGCACCAGGACTGCCACTGAATTGCAGTTACAGCAAAGTTTTACCTTAGGGTTGCAAAGTGCAGTCTCCAACTTCCCAGGTACT
>JAUBNY010000700.1:8535276-8564227 GCA_032275445.1 Crypturellus soui
TGCCCCCAATACTCCAGGTGCGGCCTCACCAGAGCTGAGCAGAGGGGCAGGATCCCCTCCCTCGCCCTGCTGGCAACACTCCTCCTCATGCAGCCAGGATCCCCTTGGCCTAAGAGCACTTACCTACACTCAGTACACGTAACCTTACCCTCCCTGCCTCAGTTTCCCCATACTTAAAATGATGCTCTTGCCCCTACAATGGGTCCTTGTGTTGACTAATGAGTGGACATCTGTAATGTGCTCTGCAGAGGAAAGCCACTGCATACTCAAAGCCCCAAGTATATTCAATTTCTTAGAACAAAGCTAGTATAAGAATATAGAGCTTGTGCCATGTACAGTAGACATTTCTGGCATAGTTTTTATTGAGGTTAATATAATATTCATAACACTGCTAAAGGACTATTTGTTGGACAAAAGGATTTTGCTACTGACATTTATCTATAGAAAAGTTTTTCTGTTTTATGCCCACATTCTAGCATACAATTATAGTAATAACGTCTAGTCCCTCACTTGAAGTGACTGCTGCCAGTATTATGAAATCATGGCAATGGTTGTAAAAATAAAAGAGGTCATAACCCCTCCACACACACACACACCCACTCTGTAGCTGATATCAAATAGCTCTGGTGGGAAAATGCAGACCTTTAAACTTTCTCTACCAAACTCAATGCATTCTGTATTTAACTTATCCTCTAAAACAGTTTGTGTTATAGGAATTTGAAAACTGCATATAACCATGGAAAAAAAAAGTCTGCACTTAATTAGCTACTGAGTCCAGCTCAATTTAAGCAAAATAACAACCATTTCTTTGTGCTAACTATTTTTAATGATATGCATTACATGCATCAGCCTGTCATTATGCCAAGACTATTCTAGCATCAACTCCTGCTCCACTGTTCTAGTTTTAGCAAGGAGAAGCACCAGGAAGATGCTTTTTCATATCTACCAGGCCAAGAACATTTCTTTCTCAGGAACAAAGCCAATTATCCTAAAATTGTAATGGCATCAATCATAATATGTTCAAGCTTTCAGGTGCCTTCTGTAAAAGCAGGAGGGGGCCTGGAGGAAAGGTAAGGATAGGTAGGAAAGGCTACTGCCTGTATTTTTTGTAGATACTTCTCTAGGTGCCTCTGCAGTGAATATCCTTTTCTGCACCTTTGCAAGTGGGAGTAGAGAAGGTGTGAGAGACCCTGTGCTGGTCCCACCAAGAGGAAAAGCAGAATGAGCACAATGTGGGCCTTGTACGTTGTAGGTTAGCGTGGAACAGGTCCCCATGTGCAGGAGGGAGCTCCCTGAGTTGCTTTCTCAGCTGGCTGGACACTGCCCACCTCTCCGCTAGCCGTGTAGCCTCCGACGTGTGCTGATGGGATGCGGCTAGAACACCCGCCTGGAGCGAGGGCACCGCTCCCTTTGGGATGCACAAACTGAGACCCTCTAATGCACCCTGACTGCAGAAAGCATTTAAGAAACTTGATTTTCATAGGTGCTTAGAGCGAATATCTGGAACTATGCCCGTTGCATGAGGCACTTAAAGCCACTCAGCACCCTTAGAAATCATAGCTTGAGATTTTCACTCTGGCCAATAGAAGACAGTTTGAAGACATGGTCAGAGAATAAGAAAAGGAATTAGAGATATATCAAACAGTGAATCACTGCTACTTTTGGTAGCATTTTTCTGTTCCTTAAATCCTTCATACCCTAAAGAACATCAAAGGCAATGAATTGAAAAGTACAATTCCCAGCACATCCCCAGGTGGGCTTCATCATACTGTTTTCTTAAGTGAGGCCTTTGGAGACAATAAGAAAAAAAAAAATCCTCTTCTTTAATGAAAGTGGAAAAAAAAAAGAAAGAAGAAGCAGTGTGTTTTTGTGGGGAAGAGAAGATAGCAGGAGCAATATGCCAAAGGTATAAAAGATGATCAGAAGCAGTGATGAAGAACAGAGTTTTTGGAAAATGCTAAGGATGATAAAATCCTCACAAGAATGAAAAAAAATGGACACTTCTGCTTTTTTGATTCATTCAGAAACAGAAATATATAGAAAATCAGTGCAAGCTGGCCAAAAACAGGTTAAACTTAGGGGAAAAATCAATAAAGCCAAAAATATGGTGACAGATACTGCCCTTGTTTATCCTGGGGTAAATCCTGAATTAGTCCATTGGGACAACTCTGGATTTGCCTCAGCACAACAGAAAGCAGAATGTGGTCCTTGCACAATATGTCCAGATGTTCCCTTTTTTATGATGAAAATGTGACCGATTCAAAGAGATCTCACAGACTGATGAAATCCACAGCCTCCACCCTCTCCCCATGTAACTGTATTCAGAAAAGTTACACCAGAGACAAACAGATCGTTGGCTCATGAAATACCTTCTCCAATGTTTTAAATTGCAAACCTACTATACAGGACTGTTTGGGCTGCAATATAGCAAATCAGAGGCTTCACAGTGTCTTTTGCAGAGTGCTGATCCAACAGGAATCTTCATGCTGCCTAGAACGGCAACATTTTCCCTTGGTTCTTACCTTATCTGCAGTCTGCAGAGGCAGCGAACAGCCTGAAGAAGCAAATATTCCCCCCTGTCCCTCCTGGGCATCATGCCAGGGGCAGATAACCACCAGACGGAGAGGTAATCAGTCATTATTTGCCCATTAACTGCCTGGTGCAGGTGTGCAGCCTTTCCTTTTGCTCTGTCTCGCTGCAAGGCTCTGGTTGGGTGATCTCATTTTATGCGGAGTCCTTGCACTTTGTAAAGAAGCCCACAGATACAGAAGGGATCCATCATTTTACACTCCCATGCCAAACTCTGGCAGTCTATAAGCAGGTGCTCAGACATGCTGGAGATCCAGAAAATCAAGGTAATTACCAAATAAGATGGATGGTGGATTTGACTCATTGCACTTGCATGGATGTGCCCATGCTTATCCCAGGAGCCAAATACTGCCCAGACTGGATATGAAGGATTTGGGGAGTACAAAGGATGGGAGGAGTACACTTGTAGCATCCTGCCATTTCCCTTCCCTGGAAAACCCTCTGCCTTGTGAGGCTGCGGGGGTGTGAGGAACCCCAAGGAGGCCCCATACTACCTGGTAGTGCAGACAGCTACCAGTAGTTGCTGCCATGTTTTCTGCCTTACAAACCAATACTGGAGTGCACTAGGATCTTCCCTGGCATGGCTGGACCTTCCCTAGAAGGGAAACTTGCCCTTTGGGGTAGGGCTGGCTACCGCGTGCCCTGGGCACCTGTATGGTATGCTGTGATTTAGCCCTCACATGCTTCCTCAGATGGATTTCTGTGCTCTAAGTCAAATCTGACACACAAGCTGTAATCTTGGCTCAGCAGCAGTGCCTGTTTCGCTGCTGTCTCCCAAAGATGAGGCAAAGACGTTCAGCCCTCCGTGCTTCAGCTCTGGAGATCTAAGAGGTTTTTGGTTGCCCTTGCCAGGGACCTGCCTCTAACAGCCCATTTGCTCTACCTTCACTCAAACTTTCCAGCTCCTGGCACAATGCAATTTCTTTGCTCTCCCAGCTTTTTAGCCAAGGAAACTTCTTCTTCAGCTGTAGGGCCTGTAGGACCAGGATTGGTCTCATCACCTCCAGGTTTGGGCGAGTGACACCAAAGGGCACAGATGGGCTGTAGCACTTTGGTTATAGGCTTGCTGCTGCAGAAGTCTGAGACAGAGAGACAGAGTCCTATTGATTTCAGAGGACGTAGGTGCAGGCTGCTTCCAAGGACACTTTTCCTTTTTAAAAAAACTATTATTAATTAAAGTGCATCATGAAACAATACATTGTTTTGGGGTGTTTTGGATGCTGGAACAAGGGTCCTCGTCCCCTAAGAGAGGATGGGCATGTAATCGCTCTCCTCTTTCCTACACTGCACCCCATCAGCAAGGTGGCACTTGTGGCACTGGGTTGATATGACCAGACGGTTAGGGAGAGCCAAAGAAAAGGGGCATAGTTTGTGTGCCAGGGATGCTGCCTCAAATCAATTCACATGTATTTCCCTTGCTAACTCCAAATCTCCTCTCAGTTGATCAGTTTGGGCACTTTAAGCTGGATATAAAACTCCCATCTGGAGCCAGCGATCCTGTAATTTGGGATTATCTTAACCTCCTGTCTCATGCTGAGGCGATGGAAGTGTGGCGCAGCCCGGCAAACCACACACGGCCACAGGACATCAGGTTCAAGCCTGATCCTTTGGGATAAACTTCTAGCCACCACCTATCCAAGCATGCCTGCATTCCTGACCTTCATCTACTTGATGCTTGCAGAAATGAAGATGTTTGGTGCAAGCAGTCTTTCTGGTTACATGCTTGGATAGTTCCCAGTATGATAAGAGCAGACCTTGGTGGGAGTCTAAAGAGGCTTCTGCAACATGCTGGAGCAGAATGACCAGGAGACATCACCGGTCTCAGCACGCAGGCAGCTGAAATAAACCCTCCATGTCCCTGCTATGCCTCTCTGCATGGCTGCATAAGCAGCAAATGTCGGCAGCAGCATCAAGGTTATTTAGTACCTTTTGCCCAGTGTGAAATACAGAGAGAAACTCAGATACCCAGGGAGAAAAAATGTTGAAAAAGTTGGAGACAGATTTTAGATGCACAGCAAACAGACATGGAAGAGGGGACAACACATGACATTGCCTTTGGCCAAAATCTACTTCTCAGGGGAGTGTTCAGCAAAACAACAGCCATAATCAGCACAGAGTTCTTGGAGCTGTTGCAGGGGATGATTGCACTGATTAGCCTTGAAGTTAAAATCAAGATTTAATGTTTGGATTGATTCTTGATAGCAACTGAAAATGAGACTTGTACTGCCCTATATGGTAAAAGTGAAGCTTTCATTCAGTGGGAAAATGTGGATTTTATTTTCCTCAGTTGCAGTGGTTAATCTTGGGAACCCAATTTAATAATGCTTTTTGCGAGCACAGTCCGATCCAGATGTGGTGTGTTATTGTGCTCTTTTGAGGGTTGCTGGGCACTTAGTTCCCTTCTAAAATATATTCATGATGCTCACATAAAAAAGAGTGGATCTAAAAAATATTGGTCCAACACTTAATTTCTAACATCTTCCGGCATCTCTTTCAAAATGCCTAAATTCGCTCTATCGCTACAGGATAAGGCTTGTCTGCATACCAGGTTTGAAAAAAAAAGATAAAAGATCGTGGCTTGGCCCGCGGCTGACCTTTCTGTACACAGGCTCTGCTATTGTACAGGAACCGAAAGCAGCAGCGCTTAGCAAAACCAAACCAAACAAGCGCCGAGGAGCCGTCTGGGGCCGCGGCTCCCGCCCCGCAGAGAGGTGCAGAGCCAGTGCCGGAGCCGCGCGTCTGCGCGCTGCTCCCACCGGAGCGGTCGGAGCCCGGGCTGAGTCCAGACCTCCGGGCACCTTTGGAACACCGAACCCCAAAGGACCCACATTCCTCATGGACTTTGGGAAACTTCATGTCAGATCCAAACAACTGTAGTATTAGCCCATATCTACAGCTCTGAAGAAAAACTGGGTTTTTTTTCTTTTTTTTTCCTTTTGAGAGTAAAATTTGCTGTAAGCCTGCTTGGTTTCATCATCCTTAGCAAAGCATGTTCAAAGCAGGCTGCAACTGCTCTGAGACTGCTGAGGAATTTGGACTTGCAGCTACTTGCAGGAATTTGGATTATTACTCATCCCTTAAATCTGAGACATTTTATATTCATGCAACTCCTGATTACACAAGCTGCATCAAACTGTGTCTGCCTGCAGGTGATTTTTAATGGGTCATGTTATGTGATATGAGACTTTTTTACAAGGACATGGGAATATACTTCAGCTTGCTGGCCTAGCTCCCCCTTTTAAGCTGTGGACACTCTGTCTTGCTTGCAGGAGCTGCTAGCTGTGCACCCCAGCCACGTCGCTGCTGCTTCACAGGGAAAACCGGGAAGTGACACTGCCCTTTAGAAGCATATTTCCTTTACGTGAAAAACAAACCACTTTTTAAAGAACCAAAGATCTCTTCTGTCAGAATTGCTCAAGCTTTTGCTGAAAAAATCTGCAAAACAGTCTCTGGCACAAAGCGTAGCAGGAACGTTCATAGTTATGTCCCTGTGGTGTGCTGAGCAGCAGCTTCAAGGCTGACCTCAAGACAGTTAGTTCAGTTGAACACCATGAACCTGCAGATGAGGCTGGAAGATGCCCGGGATATCTGACGGGGACTTGTGGTTGCCTGTTATCCTGCAGTGACACCCCACAGGGCCGGGACATCCTCACAGAGCAAGAGCTGGAAGGTCGCTGGGCACCAGGGGCCATCCTGCCCCAGAGTGCATAGGTACTGTACAGTCCCACCAGTTCTGGCGCTCACATGAGTGAGATGATTGGGATTTGTCCAAAGCCCTCTTCCTATGCTGAGGTTCATAAGGATCTATGCGTCAAAAAAACAACTTTCCTCACACAGTATTCAGTGATTCCTTTCCCAGTGTTGGTCAGATCCTGGCCAACCAAGACAGGCAAAAATGACAGGAGTGACCTGGCTGCCTCCAGGCTCGCTGCAGCCCGGCTCATGTGCAGGAAGAGAGGGGTGGTCTCCCATATCAGAAATAGTGTAGGTGTCTCAGCTACTCAGATATTAACATGCTGCATCAAATCATATTTTACTTTATCAGACATCTGTTTGTCAGACTTGGTTTCAGTTCTGCTGTGAAAATGCACCTTGCACTCAAGAAAATATTTCCTGTTCGGGTTCCTCCCCGGTGGCTTACAGAAACTGTGAGAGGTCAGGCACTTTGGAGGCTGTGACCACGTCCTGCTGCAGCGGTTCAGCAGCAGAAAAACAGCTGCAGGAGGTTACTGTTGCTGAGCAGATGTGCACATGGGCAACCAGTCTGCCTTGTCCTGGACCAGAGCCTGTCTGCATGGAGATCAGAGGGAAAGCGGGGCTCTTTTATCTTGGCTATGCAATATTGGGCAAATCATCTCCCACCCTGCGCCTTAATGGCAAGGAGCAGCACGTCTTGGGTGTCCCCACATGGGGTCCATGGAGCAGGGTCAGCACGGCCCTGCGCCAAGGTGCAGAGAGCAGCACGGTGTCCTGCAGGAGGAAACATGCACCTAAGTGTGCAGGGAAAGCTACGGAAAACAGAATGAGGCTCTCTGTAACTTCACACTTGTATCAGACTTGGTTCTTGCTGCCTGATCAGGTTTTATAAAAGAATGCAAACACAGTTATGCTGCTGATAAGGCACTAATTAGGAATCAAGGAAAGGAAATGGTAAGGGGAAGCACATGCATTTGGCTCATCAACTGATACGAAGAAAAGTTGCATGAGAACATCAGAAAGTTGCATAAAAACAGGCAAAGGCTGTATATTACACTGCTGCAAAATCAGGGTGAGCAATTTTATTATCAACACTTCAGCAAATAATGTAGAAAAAGGCATCAATAATTTAACTATAAATTCCCTCAAACACTGAAGGGATTAAATTATTAAACAAACTCTTTCTGATTAATTTATAGAGGTGGATCTATAATGTGAAAAGTTGTTAGCCAAATAATTTGAGTGACAAATGGCAACAAAAAAAAGATGGATATTATCTGACCACAGTTCAACTGTGATCAAATGTATGTCATTTGTCCCTCAGGCATATTTTTGCCCAGCTCTGGAGCTCTGCTTTGCACACTCCAGTATGTGTACCTCCTGCAAGCATGCACATGTGCCATAAACACACTGAAAGGTGTTGAAGCAGTCTAAGCAGTGTGGATGCTTTCTGCCCATCTTCCCCTCTATACCATATTCCATACATGAGGTCTGATTCCTGCTCAAGCTCCTCTTGCTGTTATCAGTTGACACCAGCATGAGGTGTGAACTCAGGTGGGAAGCGATTCCAGAGCCTGTTTATCCTGAGCAAGTGTGTGTTGTGGTAACATCAAAAACTGCCCTGTCTAGTATTTTGGACTGATCTTTACACATCTCAACAGAGAAGGGTTGTGCAGGTGCTCACTGAGACACTGATAGCTTCCAGGAAGGATGACTAGCAAGAATTTGCAGTGTCTGCAGCATGTGACACTACTGGTAAAAAAACAGGCTTACTTTAGCAATAAACACACAAAGCCTTGGTGCCAAAAGCCACCGATTTTGTTGCCTCTCGCTCATCTAAGAGCTGAATCTCTAGCTATGGCGTTATCCACGGCCTCTGCATGAGTCAGAGGCCTTCTCACCCAAGGACCTGACTAGTGCTTCATAATCAGGATTTTTGAACGCATCACTTAGGTTGGTCAAGCAGTGTTTTTTTCCAGTTCTGCAATGCTTCCTGTATTTCAAAGCTTTTCCTGTACTCCAGAGGCAGGGAAGAGGCCAAACTCAGCTTGCCATGCAAGCCCATGGGGGTTGTGGATAGGACTACCTCAGAAAAGCTCTTTCTGGAGCAAACAGAGAGGCATTTGAGTTTATTAATCACTTTCTGCTCTGATATTTTTGGGAAGTTTGGGAAGTTCCTCCAAGTAGGTAACCCATCTAAAGTTTTTAGTTGGTTTTATGAGGTTGTTTATTTAACATACTGGATTACCACAGACATTTTTTCCTGAAGTATCAGTACATTCACTGATATTGCATAATCAATAAAGACAGCCAGGCTATTCTTCCAAACTCATTTGTAAAATGCCACATTGCCATTTACACAGTGCCCTGTAAAAGATAGATAACAAGAAGACATTGAAAATGCATGGAAAATGCATGGCATTAACCTCTTCAATACTGAGTATTCTTTACAAAACAGCAAACAGAACAACACAAGAATCTACAAATTATAACCAGCTCTTGCAAAAGAGCTGAAGCTTTATCTTAATGTACATCTGCAATTATAAGGTTGTGAGAAAGCTGCAAAATAAACCACAACTCTAGAGGACTGGTTCTCTAGAGCTACCCTGTTACAAGCTGAAGTGAAATGAGAAAAAAAAAGTTTTTATGTGAAGCTCAGAAAGCACTAAAAACTGAAAAACAGGCTTGCATGTTCTTCGTGCACCTCAACAATTTCCCAGAAAGGTTTCAAGTTTTACAGTTAGCTTTTGTACTGAAAAGAAAGATAGTAACCTTTGGAGTGAGAGACAGAACTACAAAAACATAATACTGTGTGAAAACGTATTATATTACATATTGCATCATGATGGTGGTTTAATTAATTAGACAATATTAGTTTCTGTTGACATAAAGTATTCTTACTTTACCAAGTCAAATTAGAGACAGTTTCACAACCAGAACAAAATGTTTTTCACAAAAAATAGGTAATTATGTTTTAACATCATGGCCCAAATTCCTAGGTAGTATTAAGCCACATTTTGTGAGAGATTAGTGGAATGAATTTTACCTCAGATCCCTCCCTGTCAGGACTTCCTCTGCATTCAGAGAATTATGATTTCATATATCAGAAGAAAAAAATAAGCTATGTCAGAGCTGTGCATTGGGTACCTCTTCTTCATAATTTGATGGATAAGTCGTGTGGTCGGGCAGTTAATAAAAAGGCTGGGAGATATATCACCTGGGTTTTGTGCCCTAGCTTACTTTATGAACACTCAAAAATCCCATAGCTTCTCTTCGTCTCAGTAAGAAGGATAATAACTTTACCTTGTCAGGAATTTGGAGAGCTACGGGTAGAAGGTGGTATCTCCCTCCTATACGCCTGTCATTGTCATGGTTAATCGTGACTGGTTGTGATATGTGCAGGAAGGAAGCTATCTAAGTGTAAGTCCTCATAGCTGATGAGCTCTGGATCACCTGGTGGAGGAAATTTTGCACACAAACCCTTTAAGTAAAATAAAATCATAGAAATTCAGAGTTGGAAAGGACCTGAGTTACATTCCAGTGCTAAAATGCAGTATTAAACATACTCCCAGAAAGCATTCGCCCAGCAATAGGGATATCATTGGATATCCCTGAATATATGAGTAGGGATGACAGAAATGCCACAATGTTCTAAGCAATCTTTTCAGACATTAACTGTTCCTATAATCAGAAAAGTTTTCATTTCTAACTTTTCTAACTGCAAATTAAACTTCTCCATTAAAAATGGAAATTTTTCTGTTCTTAACGAAGTCAGCACACTCCTGATCTGTGGTTTTGTTTCTATGTTTAGCTAACAGGCCCCTTTTCAAACCTCTTTTTTTGTTTTGTTTTTGCTTGCCTTTTTTCTATTTGAAATAACTCCAGCTCCACAAACTGTGTTTTCTTTTCTTGTTATCTCTCATCTTCTTTGGACTTTCTCTTACATGTTTACAACTCTAAGTGCTGACTCTAAATGTAGAAACATCTTTCCTCACCCAAGCAAATACAGCCAAATAACTACCTCCCATGACTTTCACATGATGCTCCTGTTAATGTACAACTGAATAACATTTACCATTTTTGCAACAGTCGCACACTGTTGATTCTAATATAACTCCAATATCCTGTGGTAAGACTACTGCCTACACATTTTACATTTTACATTTTACAGACCTCTGCTTCATAACTACTGTGTGGAATAACTACAGTGTAGTGTGTAACTACACGTCTTAGAATCATCATCTACTCATTCTCCATCCTTTTCCCAGCCTTTTCCCAGTCAGTATTTTTCCTAGCCTCAGTCCCAGTTTCTTTCAGTGTTGAAAATAAGTATTTTCATTATAATTTCTTTGTTTTTAAGCCTTTAAAAAGACCGAAATAAACTCATTTGAAATTATCCATTATTATTTGTATGCGTAATCCCAAAACCTTTACACTGTGGCAGCCTCTCGCGTAGCCACAAACTTTTAAACTTTTTTTCATGATGCTAGTATGTTCCAGTGAATTTCAAACACAACATAAGTCGCTGGATTTGTACTGGCCTCAGTTCAGGGTTGGCAATTTCTTTGATCTCTCTCAAGAGTCTTTTGGGGCCTTCAGGTGACAAGACTCATCTCCACCTCTTATGGTAAAACACTGGAGCTCGTTCTTCCCCTCTCCCTTCCTTCCTCCTGCCAAGGGTATTTGCCTTACAAGTTCAGCCTGATGCAGCTGCCTTGCAAGACATCCCTTGAGGAGCTGTTACCCCAGTGATCCCCAAACAGCCTTTTCGTAATAGCATCATTTAATTTCGCTAGTAGTTACTAGAGCAAGGAAAGAGTGATCGTTACATGGCAGTCTGCACTTCCACAGCTCCTTTGAAGGAATGAATCCTCTCAAAGCCCCTCACCTCAAGCTGCATCTTGTGGTATTTTGGGTGTCCCAGCCCCTCTGGGATGTGTACAGGGAGATGAGACCCTCTGCAACCTGAAGCAATCCTGGGAGTGAATTAATTTGCTGGAGTAGGGCACGTGGGGAACAAACCAGCTTTCCCATATACATCCCTGCTTTGAGTATGGGAGCTCCGGCTTTCTCTGCCCCATGGCTCTCCCTTCCTCACTCTTTAACCAGGGAGGGAAGCTATCTCGGAGTGACAAAAAGGTGAAGGAGACCTTGTCACCACCCTATGAAGTGTCAGTGCGTAGAGACATCCAAGCTGAAGAGCTCCCTGTCCATCTGTGTGACCGCTGCCCATCTGTGACCTGTCCATCTGTGTGACTCAGGAGCAATCAGCACAAACAGCACAATAATCATGGCTTTGTCACTATGGCTCCAGGTGAAGGTTAAATGTTTTAAGATCATAACAGACATGAAACCAAGAGACACTTTACAATGCAGTCTCATTTGCAGTAGCTCTGGGTGTCCTATTGCTCCCACTGAGAACATTTTAAATTACACAGGCATGATCATACAGCAGGGCAGTTTTCAGAGCTAGAATAAGATGCTGCTTCTTAGACACATGCTCCATAAACTACACTGGTTCATCCTCAAAAGTGCAGGAATTTGTAGTTTTACAAACGGAAGAACTGCCACTGCACACAGAACATGGAGAGAAAATTAGTAAGTCAATACAGTATGTTACTTCACCTTTGGAGACAGTCCAGATCATTTCTAAGTTGATTCATTTTCATAAACAGTGTGGAGTGTGCCTGCACTCAGCTTCCTTAAAATCCAGCTACCATCTGCTTGGTTTTCTCCTTTTGACACTAGGGTGTAAAGCATCTGAATAGCAGAATTTCACTCCTATTTTGCACAACTTACCCCTGGTAGAGGCACTGGAAAATCATGGTATCTTCCAGAAATGTACTGTCCGGTGAAGTGTTACATCTTTAATGCAAGATGCATGTAAATGCAGATACAGAGCAGTCCATAATACACAAAGTGCAGTCATCGCATTTCCAAGCTGAGTTGCTAGAGCTAGACAAGCGGAAATTCAGCTCCGCAGTCGTCCCCTGGAAACAAGGGAGAAAGACACACCTAGAGCAAAACAACAAGCAAGCTGTTTTTGGATACCACATTAAGGCTAAATGCCGCCTCGCCTCTGCTGAAGACCTTCTGAACACTGCAGCTGAGTCAACAATGTCTTTTCAGATAGACCTATTCTTCTGTAGGCAATTACCCAAGGCAACACTGGAGCAATCAGTCGCAGCCCTGGCTGATGGAACTGGCTTTGTAGGCTGCTCTGTATCAGCGCAGGAAGTCAGCATCACACAGCATGGGGGCTATAAACACGCCTTGGAACGACAACTTTGGGACAGGCAAATTGACAGAAATGACTGATTTTCACCGTTGCCTTGTGAAACTGCTGAAATTCTTGTGAGCTGCAGTTCAAGCCTCCCTGCCTCAGGGTTTTTGCTGCATTAATGCAAACTCTGCTCTAAAAAAACCCTTTCCTCTGCCAGTGCTTCCTCTCAGACACCGCTGCAGATCAACAATCTAACAGAGACACGGGGAGTGGCAGCACAATCTTTTCAAACAGTTTGAAGCTTGTGGATGTGCAAGATTTGCACTGAGTTCTAGCAAATCCCACCCACGAGCTAGCGAGTTAGGTAGGGGAGTATCAGGCTGCAGATGCTTTCTTCTTCTGTCCTATTACTGCAAAGACATCTCGAGCATCTCGCCTGTTTTCAGGCCATTAAACCTCAGTGCACACTTAATGTTACTCACAAAGAAAGACACCAAAGACAGCTAATGGTTCAATAAACCACAGACATAGTTTATGGTGAGGATATCAAACTTCTGGGTTTTCTACTTGTACTTGCAAACCTGCCTTAATTTGTTGATGTTTTAAAGTTATTACAGTAGTTAAATCAAGGTAGAGGAAAATAAAAACACCTTGACATCAATCACAGCTGGTCAGGAAATAGAAACATGTTTTAAACTAAATTTTTGTGTCACAGGGAGAAGGGAAAGGCTGAAGCTTGTCCCCTTGAAACTGTTCAGACAGCTCTAGCAAACCACGGGAGTAGATAATCTCCCAAGCTCCTTCCAGTCACATATTTTCTGGTTCTGTGAATAACAAAGTAACTTCTTAAAGCCAGTTGTGCAATCTGCCCTTATAGATATGGTTAATTCATGAGTATATTCATTAATAATAAAGCAGAACAATGCTACAGAAAAATATTGTACTTATTACCCACAACTCTCCAGAGATCTGTGGCATGCAGGATTCTGCTTCTCTTAATAAATAATATATAACTCGATTATTTCTGTAATATTATGCCATTAAAAAAGATCTCATTTAACCAGTTCTGCCCATCATCTTTCACCTGCTGTATAACTGCTGTGGTTTGTTGAGAGGATTACTTATCTTCCTTTGCCTGCTCTGTAAAAAAAAAAATGTCAATCTCTTCGCTCCTGACTGTTATATTGCTCCCTTTTCAAAGGGGACAACATTTATACTGCACTTGATATATTATCCAATATCCAAATGAAAGGCTGGACTTGGCCAACACATCTCCACAGAGCACTCATCGCCCTCCTGAATGCCTGTACGTATGCATACTGTAATGCATCATTTAAGTTGTTTTGGAGTAACATGCTGTACTACTTCCTATCTCACATAAGATAATAAGAAACTCAATAGGAGACAAACCAGAGCCGTTAACATTTTCAGTTGTTCGCCCCTGAAAACTGACAACATATGAAGAAAGTTAAAAATAGGAAATTTCAGAAAGTTACAGTCTTTTCTGCTTTAAGCTTTTTTCCTTTGAGATGGGGAAGGTAGAGGTGTGTTCGGGGGTAATTTGGCCCACACTGTACAGTGCAGTACAGTATCTTTTACATTTGGATGCCTGGTGGATCCAAGTCCACTATGTTGCCATGCAAAGACTGTGGCAACTCTTGCCTTATGACACATATGTAACACGAATAGGATAGATATATGTCTGAGGAAGGAACCTGATAATTTGCTTCGAGAAAAAGAAGCATTTCTTTAAACCACTGATGTGCTATGACATGGTGTCAGATTATATCAGGGCATCTTCCATGAACTAGTTTTGCATAAGTGTGAGATGCTGCCCACAAGAAGCTCACAATTGAACTGTATAAATATTTAAAATATTTAAATATTTAATTCGAGGGCTGCTCATCAATATCCATTTCAGTTCTCTTGAGTTTCCCAAGATAACCCAGTGTGCTCCTTTTCTTGTCCATCTGAGGTCTAAATACACAGAGAATATCTATATTCTGAGCATTTATCCACAATGATCTTATCAACAAAGAAATCTTCTGTTTGGTTTTAACCAATATTGTTCAACATAAGGATATTAAAATCATAGTCATGCTGTTAACTTGAAAAGTGTTGTTAGAAAAGCTGAACTTAAGAATGTATTATCTCTCATCTAGAAGCTTCTTTTGATCCCATCTCAGGCTTTGTAAAAAGCTTCTGTTAACATAAATGGGGCAGCATCAACAGGGAGAGAGAAATCAGGGAAAGTCCCTATCTCTATAATGGAGACATGAATAATGGTGTTAAGATTTATGTTCCAGATCTTTTTACGTTTAGATTCCCAACAGGGGATGTTTAAATGTGCTTCATTAAAGCAGAAGTGGAAGCAAGCCACAATATTTACTGTGCTGGCTTCTATCATTCCCAATAGTATAGTATACATACTATACTATAGCAGTATGTATGTATGTATAATAGTAGTAGTAGTAGTATGAATACACTGCTATATATAGTAGTATATAATAGTATTCCCATCCTATTATTCTATTTTGAGGGGCGTGAAACTGAGGCACTAAGAGAGTAAATGATTTCCCCAGATCACCACAAGAAATCTTTGGCAAAAAATGTGTCTGGCCAAAATCCTCCAGGGCATATAGTAGTCTTTAAAACAACCGTCAAGTTAGAACAAGATGTTGACACTGATTATACTAGTGAAACATTTTAAGATGGGTTCCAAAAATCATGACAATTGGACAGCTTGGGAAACAACTGTCTACATATAGGTAAAATGGGTTATCTTGCTAACACAGTTCACAAGCTTCCTGAGATCTATCTACCTCTGCCCTGTGAAAAGCCAAGGCTGATCCTAGAACCACACAGAGTGATGGAAATCATAACAACAGCCATTGTCTCAAGAATTTGCAGCTGGAGGTGCATAATACACCCTATCCTTTTGTGGACAGAGCCACACAAATGCAGAACAGGTGAAGAATCAGGATGGGAAGCTCAGTGATGATGCAAAAATCATCATGGATATTTTTGGAAACTCCAACCCCAATTCCACAGCACACAGATGTGCGTTACTGATTTTCCAGTAGCTTGTAAAGGAAAACAAGAGCCATTTTAATGTCACGGTGACAGACAGACCATTAACTTGTCAGGAAAAGATACTACAAGCAGCATTTCAGAATGGATCTAAATGTGAACTGATCAGACCATTAAACAGAGATATCCAAACCAGGCTGAAAGATTTGGGCAAGCCACAAAATAGCACCAAGGACCTTCAGTGCAGCATGCATGGATTTCAGGTGCCTGTCTGCAAGAAAACAAATTTTCCAAAAACCTGTCTAACCTGCTGAGGCACTTCAAATACCAAAAGCACTTACCGTTTCTGGTAAAAACATCCTAAGGCAACAGTAGCTGTGCTATCTTGCATGCCCAATAGCATTACTCTCTTGGCTGGTCTATCTAGTTACCTATCTCTTTGCCTATGGCTCTTTCAGATTCAGAAATTAAGTGCCCCTGTGCCTAAATCCCCTGAAGATCATGATTTTTTATGCATACCAGAACACACCCAAGACAAACTGAGAAACTGCATCTATTCTACTAAAGAAAATATTTTCTCTAACCCTAAGGGCAGCCAGCACAGCACAACATGCATTCATATGGGTTCACCCCGTTTGTCTCCAAGGATGGCACTTGGAATACCCTCTGGGAATGGTCCCCAGTTTGTGCTGACACACAACCGGGCCGGGCTGGCAACCACATCTGCATCTCCATGTCAGCGTGCTCCAGCCTGTGGGTTACAGTGTATACCTGGAATGAGGAGAAAGAATTGAATTCACAAGATCACATCCCAGGTCACCAGACTATAGAGGAGATTGCCCCCTTTCTGCATGTTGAAATGTTGAAACAGGGTCTCTGCACAGTCAAGAATGAAAAGACAGCGAGTTCAAAATGAAAGTTGGTAAGAGGATTTTGGCTACGTAGCAAGAGATGATGATGCTCAGTTGGGATGTGGAGAAACATCATTGCATTTCAGATGGTGTTCCCCTAATCTTACATAAAAACAACAAAGACAAAATTTTGGATTTCAGATAGAAACTGGAGTTGTACATTTTGATTTTTCAGAGCAATTGGAAGTACACTGAGGACAGGAATTATGATATGGAAATTATCTCCACTGTTGTCTTGCCAGCTTCCTGTTGCCTACTGCCAAGGCTACCACTATTTGCTCTGTGGTATTTTCATCTGTTAAATTGTGTTTTGTTTTTTTTCCATTTACAGACAGATTAGAGCTACCGGGAATATGTTGAAATGAACTGTGCTCATTCCTCAGAGAGGAAGGAGTGCCCTTCTTTTCAAAAGCAACACTAGCTATTGACTCTTGCAACCTTTATGCACCACCTCTGCTTACAAAATATGAAATGGGATCCTGACTAGAAGGGGTTTTGATTTCCTGTAATCTCAGTTGAATTGCTCCAAGGACAGAGGGAGTATATTAGAAGTTCCATGTCCTCCATGTCTTGTTGGGGAAGGTTCAATGACACTACAAAGCCTGAAGAGAATGGCCACTCTGGGATGCATAAATGTCAAACTGCTGGAAGATTGTGCCTCGAGCATAGGAGGAGTTCATAGTAATGTCTTTCTATATCCCTATGTTTCATGCTATGTTTGACATTGCAATTAAAGTATAGAAAACTTTTCAGCACTCCTTTAACAAAAGATTGGATTAATGAATTACCTTAATCTCGTCCGAGACATAGAAATTCCTCCTTGTGAGCTCTGCTCTGAGCCATCTGAGTTGTGGATCTGAGTTGGGGTTTTTTTCCTCTTCCTTTTCCCAAAGTTCCTTTGGGGGAAATGAGTGTGTAAGAGTGAGGAGGGAAGGAAGCTAGAGCCGAGTGGGCTTTTTAAACAAAAGAGAAGGGCAGAAGGGGAATCTTCTCAGATTGGAAGAAGCTTGGAGATAGCAAAGAAAGAAGACAAATGAAGAGGAATGTGGGTAGGAGCTGGTGAGTTTCTGCCAAGAGCCTTTATTTTTATTTGCTGTTTCATCGTCTTTGTTTCAGTGGAGCCAAAGGCCAACATTGGTTAAGGGAACCTATTGCATAAGGCCCTCCATTAAAAAACACAGATCTGTCACTTACGGGTGAAGTGTCAGGCTGCTGAATCCTGAGGCGGTGGACCAGGCCCACAACCTGCAACCCCATCCATCTCCCAGGCAGCAGCTTCTCCACCCACCCCGCTGGGAGCTTCCCACTGCCGAAGACCCTGGAACCGGGGACCTGAGGTGTCCGGCTCGGGGAAGCTTAGGGGAAGAACAGGAGGGGGCTCCATCCCCTCCTGTTGCTTTGGAGCAGTCACCAGCACAGCGGGTGAAGGACGTGCCTAGTCCCTTCTTGGACGCTTTCCTCCCAGGCTGAAATCCAGACACTGGCATCAGCACAGAATAGATGCAGGGAGGACCAATGTGCCCAATAATGTATTTCTAGGGGGAGTGGGGTAAAGGAATAAAGTGGGAGAGAAGAAAAAGGAGCAAAAGGGGATACTTCTAAAGGGAATAAGGGACGCTAAATGATGTGGTAGAACAGGAAGAGAAGGTGACTGAGAATGACAGAAAAAGTCATAAAGGAAAAAAGAAAACAAAATATGGTACAACTAAGAAGAGGCAAATCTTCTAAAGGTGCAATATGAGATCAGGCACAGGGGTAGCTGCAGCAAAAATTTTTAGAGAAAGCACACTAATGTATAGTGGAGGCTTCTGGAAGGGCAAACACAGAACTCTGTTGTTTTTTAATGCAAATATTTTCTTAGTTAACAGCATGTTGTTCTGCAGCTGGAACAGGACACATTTGTGTTCTGCCAGTTTTGTTCCACACCCATCTTCCGTCAAGAGAGCAGAAAGGTGCCCTGGCCTGCCCTGACGGGCACCTGGGCACTTGATCACCTGTTTGAAAGAAAATAAGAGAGAACAAAAAAAAAAAAAAACGTGGCCTTGCAAGGAGAACCTGCAAAAAGGAATGGCTGACACACACCAAAACGTATGCATTTAGATGTGAAGGTCCTGGCCAGAAGGTTGAAATGGTTGAAGTAAAAAAAAGAATGCCAAAGATGAACAGCAGAAGAGGGGCAGAATTCAACAGAGGATAGGGGGTATGGCTGTCAGGAAAACAATGCGAGAACAAACTTGAAAGCGACATTCCTGGGAAATTCACAGTGCTGCTTCTGCTAAATGTTCAGCAGAGCGAGGCCATAAACCAAGAAGAGATGGGGCCGAGGACAAATGGGGAGAAGCAGGGATGGGTGAGCATAGCAAAACAGCCAAGTGCAGAGAACTTGCGGATAAATGAAAGGCCAGTGCCCTTCTACACAGAAGAAATCTAGCATAAGTGGGCACAGAGGCAAAATACTTTTGCATGTGTCTCTGTGTGTGCATCAGGCATAGTTTAAGCCCAGGCAGCCGTCTCTCCCCGCCAGCATCTTTGATTCCTCTTTCCAAGATAAAGGAAGTTGTGCAAGACCCGCGTGGGCTGATGCCCAAATAAGGCCCGGGGAACGTCTCTGCGCTCGCAGCCAGGAGGTGGGGTAGCCCACGGGCAGGTGCCGCAGCTTTTGGGCACAGCGTAAAGGTGGGTTCTTCTTCTTCTCGCTTTATTTAGCTGTTTAGCAGGGAAAGTTTCTGGAGTCTTGCCGAATCTGAGGCCAAAACTGAAATTAGTCCAGGTTTCCAAACAGAGTGTTTAAGCTGTTAGGGGAAGAAAAAAAAAAGTCAGCAATCCTTAAACAAATATCTTTCATAAACATAATGCCATTTGGACTGCATTGCTAGGAGCGTGCGTGTGTAATACTGTGATTAGCTCACTTATTTTTCCTTTCAGAGATTTGGAGATATCTGTGCTACATGGGCCTGAACTTGAAAGGTGCTAAGCACTCTCATCTTGTGGTTGGCGATTCCAGCAGGTACCGAGTGGCCTGCACAACTGGGCTGCTGTCTAGGACTGACTTCTTCAGAACTGGAATTGCACATTTTAAGAGGTAAAAACAACACTCCCTTGATGTGATTGTGCCACTAGGGTGATTATTTGATGTGAAGTTACTAAGACTATCCACAAATCATAGTTTTGTTGTACAGAACCCTAAATCATAAAGCAGATCGCCCAAATTTTGAGTAAAGTACTCATGGAATGGCCTTTCTGGAATATCTTCGAATAACCTGAACCCCCAAAAGCTGGCTCAGCTGTTCCCTGAGGGCTTGCATGCTCTCAAATAGATACACCTAGATATATGGATACCAGCATAGTCTCTGCTGGTGGATGGCATATAGTTTGAAGCATATAGCTACTGGACATACAATCTGAGGTGCAGAAAAATGGTTCCCCTCTGTCAGCTAGTTCTATACATTATTGATGTATATCACATTATATATTAAAATGAAATGCACTTAAGAGGGTTACTGCAGACAGCCTTTTTTTCTCTACCCCTTTGAGACCTTTCTCTGCTCAAATCAGATCATCAACCATTTGTCAATGACTTAAGTCTTCTGTGTCACGTGCTGCTGAACCTGAACCTCATTTCTTCTTTTCTTGGCCACAGCTATGCATTCTAATTTGGTCACATCAAGTTGGTGCTAACCTGGGTCAGTTGAGGTACTGGTGGCTCTGACGGCATCTTGCTCCAAGCTGAGGATTTCTGCATTTTGGAAACGTGGTGGCTTCCTAGCACCCTGGGAGTCTTTCAGAGCTGGGTGATCTGAGTGGATTGCTTAAGAATTTATAGGTTCTGGTGGACTAACTCTTTTCCTAAAGTCTTTATTGCACAATCAGACGTGATTAAGACTTTCATGTTCTCAAAAGGAAATGAATATTTTGTAGGCTACGTAAATAAGAATTTGGGAAGTCAAGGTCTACAAAAGAATGTAATTGGGTGAAAGATGAAACACTTTGTAAATTGGTTCAAATGTTGGAGAGTGAAAGGAGTGAAATCATTTCAGCAATGAAAACTACAGTATGAGAATGGAACAATTTGCAAATTTTGTCTGGATTCAGTGAACACCTTCATTTAGAAAAAAAGGAAATTTTAAAGTTAAAATATTTCACATGGAACATGTTGAATTGCTGTAATTCATTCTGAGAAAAAATAAACTAAAAATAAAACAAGCGTTGCTTTTCCAAGTTATAGTAACTTTGTTTTTCTATCTTTTTTTTGCTAGAGTTCTTTTTCTCTTAAAATAGACTAAAACTGGAAGAAAAAGGTGAACAAAAACATATCTAACTCAAAAAAAATTAGCATTTTGGGTGAAAAGACACCAAGCATTTTTTGTGTTTGTTTGTTTGTTTGTTTGTTTTGGCAGGGGGATGTGTGTAAAAATTCCCATTTCAGTTTGACCTACCTTACATGTAGTTCTCTTATCAATATGACCATAAAGCCAAAAACTCATTATACACTTAACTTACATATTATTATAGCGATCAGGAACAGCCTATATAAAAGATAAATGATAGTGAAACCCTATTACTCCCGAGCAGTTTGCTCAGTACCTTGGTATGAGGCATACCTTATTATCACTGGCAAACCTGCTACACGTTGTTTTGCCAATAAAGCTATTGAAAATAGAGAGAAGGCAACTTGGCCAGCAGTTTGATAATTGAAACTAATTGCTAAGGTTTGGGCCCAGTAAAGTGGGATATCAGAAAGCTTTCCATCAACACTAATACTCAAAAAAAAAAAAACTCATTTTTTTTTAACAAACTATATTTGAAATATAGCTTCATTTCTTAACATTTTGAGAATGTGTACAATGTTTACAGTCTTTCAGCAGAACATTTCTCACATGCCATGCTACACATATTGAAAAGCCTGTTCATTGTCCTTGTAGGCCATCTGTAAGTCAATGGAGTATAAGAACATAACACATGATATGGACAAGCGTTGGGCCTGTCATATACTTTCTGCTGGTGCTGCAGAGGTAGTTTAGATATAAAAACAGATCGCTTTTTAAAATGGTCCATAAAGCATTGGCCAGAAAGATCAAGGAGGAGGAGCTAAAGCATTTTCTTCGTCTTTATAATAACTGCCATTGTACTGCTCAAAGCTTAGTGAGCATTAATAGTATCACTTGAAGGAAGGGTGTTGCCTCTCTCCACAGAAACTGCCTTGTGAATCTGTACAGAAGTGTCCACTGTCTTCCAGTGAACTAAGACACTGGGTAAGATCGTTTTCAGTAGTGAATTTCAGGAATGAAGCATGCACATTTTTATGCTGCTGAACATGCTGGGAAGACTTTGCTGAAAGATCTCCTCTGTGATGATATTTCTGTAGCTGCACATGAAAATTTTATTAAAATGAATTTTATTTATTAACTCCTATTTTGAAATATAGGAATTTTGTGACCAATAAAGTCATTTAATAAATGACAGTGAAAGGGAATACCTAGCCTTTTAGGCTATTACCTTTACTTGCAGCTGTATGTTCAATAATATAATTGTGGGACAATATACATGATGTAGTAATGGATACACTAAACTTGCATTTAAATGAATGTCTAATTCATCAAAAATATTAATCAGAGAACAGTGAGAGAAAGTGTATTGAAAGCAAAAGAAATCTTCGAAGTTGGAGTTTGAAGCACAAGAGAAATGTCTGAATGATTAACACTCAGTTAAATTAAAGGCAAGAATTTGGAAATGCATATAGATAGCTCCTTAGTTTGGGAAGGAGTATCAGAGGGGCCTGTTGGCATTTCTTATATTGGAAGTTGTGCCTAAGAAATGAAAGCACAACCAATTATAAATGGTGAAATTCACTGCTCTAGGATATTTTCGTTGTCAAGAGCTAGCGGGAATTTAGTATTCCTTATTTAGATAGGAAAAAAAAATACACAGAAAGGTAAACTCTCTATCTCTGTGATATAAATCGTCAACTAACAAATACAGGGGGTCATTGGTTAGTAGCTATATTATTCATACGTAAGTTTTCTTGCTTTCTCCTCTGAAGTGTTTATACCTAGCCACCCTCAGAGGCAGGATGTAAGACACGAAAGGACATCCGACAAACTTTGTTAGTTCCTACTTCCCTCCCCTCTGGAAAGAGCCAGTGCATACAGAACACTTAGGGATGGGAAAAAGAGCCAAGATAACTTAGAAAATGTTGGCCTGCTGTATGTGTGAGATATAAATATTCTTTCATCATGGCTGCAGTTTTGGGAGGCCTCAGACTGCCTGGAGACATCATGTTGTCACATGTTAGCCCATTGCAGAACAACTGTGAAGTCGCCACAGAACAAATCACTATTCATGAGGCCAAACTCTAAAACAAAGCCTGTCCTTCAAGTACCGGTGGCCCCGTAGGATGCAGCACAGTTTAGGACACTGGGGCATCAGCTGCGCAGTCGGAGGCTTCAGTGGCACTTTGCCAGGAGCCCTGGGGCTGTGTCTCATTTGCATGTGCGGGGTGGGATTTTAAACAGAGTTCAGTGCACATGGATAGAGTCCTATAAGTAAACACAGCAGCTCCTAAAACCCACAGAGAGACCCACTGTGGGTTCAGAAGTGGGGGAAAAAGATGTTCAAAAGAGAGATGAGAATTCACTGTTTGAAATTATGTCCAGCTTTGTTTCTGACACGATGCACAGAAGTTTCCACTGGCTAGGTGATTGTGTTCCTTGGACTTATTCAGATCTGTAATAGGAAATGTCTGCTCATAAATACATAAATATTTCTAAAGAGCAGGACAGGAAACCTTGTGCAGAGGTATGCTCTGAGTTGTCCTACGTATTCCTCCTGCAATGGGACGGGCAACAAGGATTAGAAATGTTCGAACAATCCTAACTGCCAAGTGACTTGGTATTCATACCCCCCATGACTTCCTGTTGTCCACTTGGGGCTATTTGGGCTTTTCTTTTGCACAGAGTACCTGAACCATCCCAGTCTAGGGCTAGAGTGTCGCTCAAACAATGTTTGAGACATTGGTCGTCCTTTGGTCCAGCTGCTCACATGCAAACCACCATGAAACAGCAACAGACATAGCAATGCTGATAGCAGGACTTGTTTTACAGGAGTCCTTTAGCATGTCAAGTTCTGCCTATTCATAACCTGAAGTAGAAAAGTCCCTGGAAGTCTGAGTTCAGTATTACTGCTGAGAGAGCACAGAGGATCCTAACTACTGGTGCTGGCCCAGCACTCTGCCTCACGTGAGACCTGGCATGTGCTAGGGAATTAGCATTCCCTGCAGGGAAATCATCATATTCCCATGACAGAATTACAGACAAACAATGAAAAGGTTATTTAGGGCTAATGGTTATGGTCTTGATTTCCTTGAAGTAACTTGGTCAAAAATACTCCTAAATCAAAAACTGCCAGGCTAAATAATGGGCATAGAAGGAGGAAGTTACATGTATATTGCTGCAGTAAAAGATGTGATGCTTGTCTTCAGTAATTAGACATGCTAGACATATTTAGACAGGTATCCTAGAATCAGACTTATTAGTGGAAGATCCAGGAGAAAGGGTGGATTTCTCTGCTGTCCAGCTGGAGGAAACTAGATACTGAAGACACCGATATTCCTGCAGTGGATGAATTAAGGAAGATATCTGTTGCCTGAGACATTCTGCTGCTTGAATATCTGAGTCTGAATTGTGACAGTTCCAGTGTTTTCCTTGAGATCTTCTACGCTCTTTTGATTTTATTTCTTATCCTTCTGTGATGGAAGAGACAGATAACTATGTTGGGATTGGAGCTGTTCTTGTGTACTTGAGCTCTTTTGCTCCTCTGCAGCCTCCAGGAAAATGGGAACACCCATGTTCAGTGATGGGATGACAACTACGAGTACTTTGGCCATTGACAACCTGTTCCTTCAAGTGAACTGCATTGCTTCAAGAGTCATGAATGCGTATCATTTTTTTCCAAGTGAAAGGTAGTAATAACAGCAACTGACTGATCAGTGAGCTTGTCAAGATCAAACTTAAGGTGACATGAAGTCATTTACTAAACCACTAAAAGGAGGAGCAAGCTGCAAGCCCTGACTTACTCGAACCCATTGAATTTGTGTTGTGTAGATGGTTACTGAGGTCTACTTTCTTCTCTAGCAGAGTATCATGCTTTTCATGTACCTGGAAAAAGTGTTCCTAGTGAGGTGACATATAACCAGTAATTTAATCTTACAAAGATAAGACAAATGTCTGTTGCATCTTAATATCAAGTAATTAGGTACTATGGATTTATTCTGAGATAGCTATTGATTTGTTGCTCCAGGTCAGAACAGTTTCCGACCTGCAGCAAGCAATGTATTATTTCTTTCAAGGTCCAAAGATGAATGAATATGGCAATTTGTTATTGCTGAATATTTCTGGATATCAGTCTAAAAGACAATGTAAGTGCTATTATTGTTCCCTTGGCTGACATAGCTTCTCTTTCACGTTGGTGGCTTTTGCTAGCTCCACTTGAAAAAAAAGACTTTCTTAACTGAATTTAATTTGTGACCTAGTTACACACATTTTAAGCTTGCTGAGTTTCCTTCAAGGCAGAGTCATTTGCCATTACTGTCACCTACAGCTGCTTCTTTCCTAAGTGGGTTCACTTGCAAGATTTTGTAGAGATTTTTTCTTACATAATTAAAAAACACTGAAAAATTAAATAGATAAAGGCTAAAAACAAGACATGGAAAGCTCAGAGACATTTCCAGTGCAGGGAAAGCACTGGGGTAAGCTGCAAAGTTCTGCAGGAGTGCCACAGCTAGAGCAGAAGCTCAAGGACCTGAGCTGTGCAGGGCTGGAGGGGAGTCTCAGCTGGCTGGAAGGGCAGGGCAGCAGTCCTAGGAAGAAAGGCTGCAGTGTAAAAAAAGACCTAGGAAAGCAAGAGAACACTCCGGAATAGCACTGAAGTGGAGCAGCACTTCCTGAACGAAGGTTAAAGCCTCTTCAGAGAGGTAGCAAGAGGGAAGCAGCCTCTACAATAAACCGGATAGGAGGGATTTCTGGAGCGTCTCCCAGCACAGCACATTCTTATGGCTATTCTCTGAGGTACATTCATCTCTTTAGTATCACTCTTGGAGTACAGCTCCTCAAAGAAGGCTTAACACTCCAATAAAATGTGAAATGCAGACAGAAGTGCTGTCTGGCTTATGGAGGTGGATGATAGTTTGGCACCTCTTCACTCAACCTTCTCCAGTCCCCACAGCCAGTCTGGGAACAGTGGATGTTCCCCACACAGTGGAGAGGGAACTGTGACCTTCCTGGTTTGCCGGAGAAAGATGCTCTGCAAGAGCCGATTTTGCTGTGCCCCCAGGCTTTGACCTTGACTGAACAATTAAACTGCAGAACAATTAAAACTGCTTGCTCTAATTCGAGATTTCCTGTGTAGCTGATTATCTGCCATAATTTCCTGGTCCATTTTCAAGTGATTGCTTTCCTGTCCTGTAAGCATGGCTTTCATTTGTGTCCAGATGCCTGGTCTTATATTTGGCTTTTCTGAAAAACATTGTTTGCCCACACCAACACTGCGGAGCCCTCCAGAGCACTCTGTGTCAGCAACCCACCTTCTTCCACTTGCTTATCTGTTGTCATCGCAAATAGAATTCGCAAGGGTAAAACAATTATTTTTGCCAAGACATTGATCAAATTATTAAATGTCATAGTCCACAGTGGATTTACTTCACACAGAATTACTTTTGAGATGTATTAAGTAGAATATTGAATCTATTTCATGCATTGATATACTACTAATGCTTTAAAAAAATCATAGAAGCAAATTAAATGGCTTTTTATCCTAACACTTCTACTATAAGCACTCAGTATACATCTCAAAAAAAAAGCAAACTTGATTTTAGCTTTTAAGCTACGTATGTTCTTAAGTAACCCTCAGTTCCTTTTTCATTTTTTTTTCTAATTTATTTGACTTACATCATTTTCAATTTTGAGAAATAGTATCCTGTAAATGACCCAGAGAAATATATTATATATTTTTGGTTTTATGTTAAAAAATATATATGATAAATATGGAAATATAATAATATGCATCTATTGATGTATTTTTAATATAAAAATACTCTTCCTCTGATAACATGAGAGATTTAATACAGAATTCCTAGGGTTGAACATAACCTGTTTTAGGCATTCTGAAAATTCCAAGGACATTGAAACACTAGCAACATAAAACCACCAAAAAGTCAACAAAAGTTCATAGATCTGAACTGCATAGGCTGAAGGAAAAATTTATCATAATCATTCACCTTCTTAAGTGGAATTCGATCAGTTATGGAAATTACCCTGCTTGGGAAAAACTAGCAGACATATATTTAAAGTTCAGTAAGTAGCTAGTAACTTTACAAAATAGAGTTGATTTTAAGCAGATCTTTAAATGATTTCCAGTGGCTCTAGCACAAAGCTGAAAACAACTCACAAAAATACAAAACCAGCAATTGCTGCTAGCAGATATTATTCATATGTTTAAAATTATGCCTATATTTAATGTCACTGTTACATTGCGGTAGGCAGCACTGTGGGTATTCAATCTGTAATTCGATACCCAGCACAAAATCCATGGTGAATTCAGAGGTCAACTGTATGTGCACTTCACAGGGTTCACATCCTTACCTATATAACTTGCAGATAAAATCTTCACAGCCTGTTCTCCACAGCTTCCATCCTGTGAAATACTGAAGGGTCTTCAGAAATGAACAATAAATGCTCCTGTTAAATCACATGACTATTGCCATGTTTAAAGGCCTTAATGGTTTAGGACATAGAGCTAGAGAGAGAGCAATACCATGAGTACTAACCATCGAAATTTCCATCATTAAAACCTGCCATCACTCTTCTGAATTAGTGTCTGTCAGAGCTCATCAGTATCCTGGCTAGCACAACTACAACTGCTCAGGAGTCTTCTATTTGAATCAGTTATTCTCTGCAAATACTTTGTTGTGACTTTGCTAAAATCAAGAATAGAAGCAAATCAAAATATCAGCTCTATCAGTAAATGCTTTTTGGTTTCCTGAATGAGTTTCTGGGCAAACAGAAAGAGTGAGCACACGCACAAGCCCCTGCTGCAGAATCAGATATTGTGGACACTCTGATATTCAGAGCTTCACTCCACCTAGAAAGTGAAAACCCTCCTGCTGTGAGTGATTTACTGATTTACTGCCTAGGGCAAACTTCACTTTCTATCCCAATGAATATTTAAGTACTTACAGAGTATGAATCAACTTCAACAGAACAACTAATTCTCCTCAACCAATTCCCAGTATGAATCAGATAGATAGAACAAGGATGTGAACCTGTGTCCCTGATGCCCTAACTAGGAGCTTTGACAATGAAGTGAGTTACTGTAGTAAAATATGTAGAAGTCACAGAGGAAGGTTTTAAATCCTCATTTCTGGGGAGAGGGAGAGAGAGAGACAGAGAGAGACAGAGAGAGAGAGAGAGAAAAACCTCTAGAAAGAAGAACACATCTGCAAAAATGCCATTGGTATAGTGTTAAGCGATCATATCAGAGTTTAAAAAAATTTTAAAAAGGTAAATTCTGGAGACCCACTACTTACAGGAGCAGTGAGCTCACGGCACATCATGAGAAGTGAGAATATATACATTACTACTTATGCTTTAAGGAAAACAGCTAAAACTCGAGAGCTTTGCTCTTCCCCAGCGGAGATGATCTTTTAGCTCAAAGCAAGAGGGAAAGGCAAGGAGTTAGCATTATTTTTCCATTTCTCTTCTGCTCCTTGGTTTGATTCTGATCAAAGAAAACAAATCAGAATCTATGCAGAGTGGTGGGAGGCTTGTGTTCCTGCTGGAGTCACTGGCCTCAGAAAGCAAAATGAATGTAAGGATCATCTCATCCATGAAGCATGAAAGGAACAGGAGGACAGGCTGGGCCCCTGGCTTTCAGCTGGCTACTTTGCAGTGTCTCACTTACAGCTAGATCTGCTGAAATAGGCCCCACAAGTCCTGCTTTTCTGAAGGATGCTGTATTTTTAAAATCTCTGAAGGCTTTGGTCTAATTTAAGGGTTGTTCAGTGAAAACAATTTGTTCCAAAGATGTGTGACATGTAAACATTATGTATAGCCAAACTGCTTACACATAAAATGATAAAACCCTGTATAACATTTGCAAGCAAGTCTGAATAAAACTGTTTTGGGGTTCTTCCTTCTAGAAAATGCAGTCAGTAAAGAACAATTAATGCTGGAATTAACTAATATATACTGTTACCTAAAGAAAGAAGTAAAAACCAATTTTCACTGCCTGTTGCAGATGCCTAGCAGTAGCTCCCACATGCATCGAGGTAGCACTCTCACATGTGAGCCAACTGACTCCCTTTCAGCACAGTAGCTAAACCTAACTGCACTGAGGACCATCTGATAGGAGAGCAGCTACAGGCTCAGGAATGCCAGCATTCCCACTGCTCTGTTTTCCCAGTTGTCAGCTCTGTTTATAAATTGTCCATTTATAGCAAACCCAGCACCTG
>JAUBNY010000700.1:8581598-8606699 GCA_032275445.1 Crypturellus soui
ACTTCATTTTAGAGTAGACTACCATAACATCAAATCCTAAAAATTACTGCATCAAAACCTCAAGGTATTCACTAGAATGTATTCTGATTTTACTCCTTCTAATAAAAATGGGTTGTTTGTTTATTTTTCTCTAGTATTTATAGAGGGGACACTTTTTTTTTCCCAGGATCATCCTACTGGGTTATCCTTTAATGAGGAAGAAAAGGTGTGTGTGGAGGGGGGAATTTAATGCTAATGGTGGTTATTATTATTTTTATGGCCAGATATTTGACTTGTATTTGGTTGTATTATTTCTTGTGATAGTAAGTGTTCAATGCCTTTCTTTTTTGTTCAGGATCTGAATCTTATTTCAGAGGAATTTGGTGATAGTTTTAAAATAACAGTATTAGGAGTAGTAAGAACACCTTGAAATAAACACAGTGCAAGATAGCTCTTGGTCTGCTTTTAATTCCAACTAAAAGTTTAGGAGAAACTCTCCTAAAAGGAAACATAACCTCAAGCAAGCTATTTTAATGCTGTAAGGGCAAACAAACTCTCAGGCAAAACTAAACACAGCTCACTGTAAATTACAGGGCAGTCTTTCCCAGAGTTTGAAAGGATGTGAGTAGACTAAACTGACTCTCTCTACCCAATAAATGAGGAAAAACACATGGCAGAGAAAGAAGTTGCTTGCTTAATCCTGAAATAAATACCCAAGGTAACATAGCTACGATCACCGTTTTGGATGTCTGCAGTGCTACTTCTCAGCTTTGTGCATTAGTCTGTGCACATGCGCAAGAAAAGAGGACAGAAGCTCCCTGATGAAAAGATCTGACATAAACATCTCACTACGGTGGGTTTTGAAGGAGAAAGGCCTTAATTACACAGAGACTGAAATATGGCCTGTCGAAAGCTAACTCTGCTAGCTAAACTTGTTGCAACCTGGACGCACTCTGAAAATTTTTCTCATTTGGTGTTCACATGCAAGACAGTTAAACAAACTGAAATCACTTGTGGTTCATTAGTAGAAGCCATTACTAAAATGAAACTGACTTCCTGGATTCTTTTAAATAAAGCTTCCAAAAATAGTGTCAAACCATGGCCAAAAAGTTGATGCAGTCCAGATTCCCATAGAAAGCACCAGTGTGTGGTATTTCCTTCAGCTAGTACATAATTGCCAACCAGACAAAATGCCAACTATCTTACCTGGAGTCCAGGAACCTCTTCCATGACCTAAAAAAATGAGGCTCTGTACATATACAGCAGCACATAGCCCACTATTCCTCCCTTCATATAACTGTTGAAAGGAGGATGCTTATAATTATGAGATGCTTGTGGCAATCTCATATTAGTAGGGTCATTAGCAGGATTAAACAGAAAATATATCTACAAAAAGCATGACCATGGCTCTATAGTGTTTGTAGAAAGTTGAGTCTGATGGCCAAATTTTACAAGCTGCTAAGCAGCCTTGTCTTGCTTACAGTGGTAAGCTTTGCTCAATGTCTACAACCAGTCCCAGTGAGAAAGTATAGATTCTCCTTAGCCTTTCTGTTGGCGGCAGGGAAAATCATGCCTTCTCTTGTATTTTTAACTCACTTGGTTTATTGTTACAGGGAGCGGAGCTATGGAAGTCTTCAAGGGCCTGATGGCACTATGCATCTAACTGTGAAAATCCCTTTCCGTCTGATCCTCAGTTATAGGTCATTTTGGACTTCTCTTTATGAACCCAAATGGCTCTTGGGTCTGTGTTAAAAATTACAACTTGAAGTTAAATTTGTATGTTCCAACATCTTTTGTTAAAACTGTTTGTTAGTGTGATGGGATGTACTGCTAGGTTTTCACTTCACTATTTTTTATGAATTTGTGTGAGGTCAGTCTTTGTTCTGTACTTTACTTTGACATTGGAATCAGTATTGTTTTAATCCTGACTTGACATTTTTTCTGTGTCAGATTGTAAGAAGTTCTCAGCCTTAAAAGCACTCCAGTGCAACACTACATTTTCCACTGTGACAGGAAGCAGGAAACACTGTGGAAACTGTGGATGTTTGAATTAAAAAAATGCCAATTGCATAGTGGGAAATTAGCTGGAGAAATGTTCTTCAATCTCTTTCTCTTTGGAGTCTCTAAAAACGACCAGTGGGTACAAGCTGCTTTCTAGCAAACAACCTTCTCAATAAGGTGCTTGTGTTTGAGCTACCTTTCACAAACCCTTTAGAAAAGTACCTGCTATCATTGGTATGAATGCTCCTTTTTAAGAATACGAGAAATGCCACAGTTCTTTATGATGTCTCATTGTTCAGTTATTAGGATTTAACCACTCAAAAGTTACTACTTTGAGCAATGACATGCATAAGCACCATGCTATTGTTCTATTATTATGGCATAGTTTTTGGTATCTTCTGGCAGTTATTTGGATTTTGCTTGGATAATTGCTATACAATAATAATTATATTTAATTTAGTATCTTCTGTGATCATGGACTGAGAAAATACGTTTCAGACAGTGATTCTTGATGCTCAGCATTAGTTAGCATTTTACATAGCAATGACCTGGCTGAATGGTGTATAATTTGACTGTTCTTACGAAACAAATTATGTCTTTGAATGTTTATGTATTTTGTATTTGTTCTTTTTTTAATACGAGGAACAAAAATTGCCCACTTCTAATTCTTGTGTTTGTCCCTCTAGTAAAGGTCCTATCTATATTTGATCCCTCTGAACATCTGAAAACAAAGAAAGCAAAGTTTGCTCTGATGTATATAACACAGCTGATAACCAAAGCATCACCTACAAATAATCATTCTTTACTTAAGAAGAAGCTTTGATCGGTATGCATCTCTTCTTATCTGTACTTAAGAGGACTAGATCTTCAGGAGCATTATCTCACATTTTGGGAGAATTTTAGGTTCTAATATTACTTCTTGTTTAAGCTCAGTAAAATTCCATAAGCCTCTCTACTGGTGGTGGTGTTCTTTGGTAATTATTCAATAAAGATTTAAATCCTATATACACATATCCTGTTCATGTGATCTCTTGAGAAATTGTGATTCTTTCCCAGGGTGAATCATGAAAAGATTTTTAGTAGACTGAATTTCAGTAGAAGAGCCTCTTGCCTTCAGCATTAGTAATCAAGCTTGGTTTCAGAAATACTTGGTTATTTTTGGTTAATGAAAACTTTTGAAATTACAACAGAATAGTTGCTTTCTCTTTTCTCTGTGTCTTCATGTTCTTAGCATTTTTCATTAGAAATGGTTTCAGCATTGCCTTGAGAGATGGAAAGAAAACAATTTGGAAGGATTTTAATCTGTTATGACTGTTATATAAAGATACTGGTATGCCTCATCAAAAAGTAAAAAAAACTGCTGTGAGTAAGAGATATGTGAATAATTTCTGATAGTCCAAAATCTGTATCTATTATGCCTCAAGCCTTTTGGACTTTGGAGGGAAATGGAATTTGGTTGTTCTCTGTCATTTTCAGCAGAAAAAAAAAAGTTTTTTAATATCTCTTTTTAATATTCTTTGGACAATCTTAAAATTTGAAACACTGACCTAAACAAAGAAAGAGAAGAAATAAAATGTAATTACAGATTTGGAATTTTAAAGGAAATTTTACTGCATAAACACATTTTTACGCTCCATAACATAGCCCCAGGCTTAAAAATGGACTGCATAGGCTGTGCATCTTTGTATCAAGCTGTCGCAGAAATTGTCCCAGAAAGTTTTCCAAGAGGCTGAGCTCTCGTCATGGCCATATCAGAAGAATCCAGTCATTTTCTGTTTTTGAGCAGATACTTAAGCATGCACCTTTTTAGCCTTTATTTTTGAAAGATGCATTTTTAGTTACAGTAAAGGTGGAGTTTGGGTTTCCAGTATAATTTCTGTGGGGTGATAATGTGCAATAGAGAGCTCCAAGGTAAAAGGGCTAGATTATTTCTTGCAAGGTATCCTCTTGTGAGCCCAGACTGTGAGATGATGAATTTTATTCTGATGAGGAAATGGTAAAGGCCTCTCTTGATTCATACAGAGGCATGAGTGTCCCGTGAAGAGGACCTAGAATGCACTGTGTAGATAGGTGCAAAATGATATCTTTCTTCATGTGGAAATGGCCTCCTTTAAAGAAATATCTACAGACAAAACAAGTTTAAATATCAACTTCTCTGGAGAAGTACCTAAACAATATAACAGCTCATGAACTTAAGTCATCTAAAGACTTGAGGTCATCAAAAAGGTAATTTCTCAGAGGAAGAAAAGTTCAGAGAGACATCTTTTGAAAGACAAACTGAATTCAAGGAAGTTGGTGAGTGACTCAGTCAGTGATTCTTTACTCACTGGAGACCCTGATGTCGGAGGACTGAATCTAAACTTGTGAAGCTGTGTAAGGAATTGCAGTTTGATATAGAGTTGTGTATTTCTTGATCCATATAAAGAAAGAGTAATTACAGATGTTATATATATGAGTCAGCTATTACTTATCTGGAGAGACAAAACAGTAAACTGAAGCATTTTCTTGATCAAAATCTTAGAAATGTTAAACCACCAACCTGAAAGGCTAGAATGGGCTCTAAGATATGGGGCACCAAGATCTTGAAGTCTTGCTAAATAGACTGACAGTTTAGGGCATCCAGGAATTGTGCTGGAACCCACGTATTCAGCAGGGCAACCCAGACCATCACGGTCCTTGTGCCCTTGCAGTCTCAGACTGTAAATGCTTTGGGGCAGAGATTGCTTCACTATTTCTGGGCAGCACAGTCAGACCCTCATCTCAGCTGGAGCCTTCAAGCACCACAATAAAACAAATAGTTGCAGCCATACCACATAAAGCTACTGAATCTCTGACTCTCAAGGAAGGCAGAAGGATTATTAGTTCCTTGCTGTGCAATAAGTATAAAGTCTCCCCATTTTGCTCTCTTTTTTTAATAAAACTTAGCTGTTTTCAGTTAACTGAAATAAGTTGCATTTTAAAGGATACATTTTGTGCAGACAAGTATACAGAATGGAAGTTATTAAGAGTAAATTCGTTAATTTTGTCTGTACCTCTGCTTTAATGGTATTTGGCCTAAAGGAGAGGCTATAAATAATATAACCTTGCACATGCTGTCTCTAGGATAAACACAATTGAGGGTCTAGTTGTACATGCCTGAATGACGACTGAAACTGAGCAGACTAGCCCTTATTAACATGTTTTAAGATATGTGGACCAAAGTGGAATTACAGGCTTAAATCTAACCTAAGGTTTTCACAGATTTTCATGTTATGCATAATCGCATCTAGTTCTTTAATAATAAGGGAAAAAAAAATTGAACAAAACATAGAAACAAAAACGTTTCTATAAGATAGCCAGCTTCTGTCTGTGAACACTAAAAAGATAAAATGAATTCACTTTTGAAAATAAGGCTACTTATTTAAGTGCCACAAATGAATTTAAGCATATGAATGTAAACATATATTTGAAAATCTATAGTCATACGGGCCTTTCAGATATAGATCTGATTGTGGTTATGTAGCCATATGCCTCAGTTCCCTTCAGGAAAGGCCACAGCGGTACGTTTGACACCAAAGGACCAAATGGTCAGGAGTGATGGTATCACACTGTATAGGAAGGACTTCATGCCATGCAGAGTAATCTTATTCTGTAGGTCTGATTTAGTCATAAAGCTGCAAGGAGCTCAGCATCTGGGGAGGACCCACTGGTTTGACACGCTAAACGGTTGTTATGGCTGATTGAAATATGACTCAAAGTCTTTCAGTGGGCACCAAGCAGACAACAACAAGCCCTCACAGGGGGATTACCTATGTTTCAGTATGTCACAACACCTTTTAATCCTATTTTGTGTGCTTTCTTGTTATTTTCTTGTATATCTATAAGATCTGTCTTCCTCAAATTTACTTTTAAGGGGACTAAAAATTATTGGTTTTACCTAATCACAAGAAAGACTGATAAATAATTATCAGGACTTCTTCACTTCCTACCAGTCCATCAGCTCATCTATAGTAACTCTGGATTAACCCTTCCCCTTACTTCATTTTCAAGGTGAGGCACTGGCTCAGGTATGTCACAGACCCATTGTTGGCTTCAGGGCCCTTCATAGTTCCAAGGGTGGCTCTCTAAAAGAGTCCTCTTAATCTACAGTGTCAGGTAAGATAAGAGACATTTAGCCCATTTGTCTGAAACTATAAGAGGTTTGCAGTTTTGTTTTGTTGTGTTTTGGTGATATCCATCATTGCTTAGAACTTGACAGATAATGAGCACTCCAGAAGTCAGTGGTCTTAAATGCAGAGAGTGCAAAGACATCTTTTCTCAGATCATAAAAGTTGGAGATAGAAATAGATGTCAGGCTGTTTGGTTCATCACATTGACAGTTTCCAGTTGTCAGAATATTTTCTATTTTTTTCTCTGACGAAGTAGTGTTCACTAAAGACAAACACGATGCCTTTCTGAACTAATGTAATATTTTCATTTTTTTTAATGGTTGGGGAATTGAAAATGACATTTTGAAAGTGAAACAAATGTCTCTATTTTTCATCCTCTAAAAGCTAGAATACTGCTTTTTCAAGTGTACAAAATAGTAACATATGGTGACATTTTAACAACATGTCATTTCTATTACTGGTCACGCAGCATTATTTTACCCTGTTTGCTTTTGAGGGACTTGATTTAAGCACTGGCAGCTCAGGAGGAGTGTGAATTCTGTTTCATATTTTACAGCAAACAAGCATCCTCAGAGAGGAGAAACAGAAAACTGTCTCCATTTTGTGGGACCGGTTAGCTTGCAGGTCCTTTAAAAAGACTCAGAGTATTAATTTCTGTTAATAGAACTACTACAGCTCTCAAAATATATGTTGCTGCTAAATGAACGTAAAGATGCAGAGGTCTAGTCCGTGGAAACCTAAATGTGTGGCTAGCACTTCCACAGCCCCTCACTGGAATTAGGAAAGACTGCTGGCTGAAATACATAGCCTGTAAAATTTCTCACTGTAAGAGCTATGTAAGTAGATCATTCCTATCAAAGAAGCTGGAATCAGGAGAAAAGTACAAACATACCAGCCTTTGATGTTCTGACATCCTCAGTAGACTGAGTTGTTTTCTCACACAATAAAACATCTATAATTAATCATAAGCACGTTAACAGCCTGTTTTGTACCTCTTATAGCTTTTACCTCTGACATTCTTAATAATAAAAGTTTCTGACAGCACATTTTTAAAGGTCTTTCTGTGAGTCCCTACCACTGGTTAGAAAAATGTGTCATAATCAGTCTTTCTACTGAATTCTGGAAGAGAAAATGGCAAACAGTTTTAAGTGCATCTTCTTGTCAATAAAGGGAAGTACTAAATGCACAACAAGTGTGAATAAATTACCTTTTTGCAACTTCCTTGCTACTTGTCTCTTTTATTCCTTTCAACTTTGCTCTTCAAACTATGGGCACACAACACCCTGAATTTTGTAAGCATACGCTTGTGGTCACAGCACATGAGTTCAGAACATGCAGAAATAATGCATGTCCTCTTATCAAAGATAAAAATCAGGCCTTTGCTCTGCCTGCTTTTTGTCTCCACTGGTGGTTTTCTGTTTTCCGGCATTTTATCGCCTGTCTCCTTTATCTGTGCTGTTTTCAGCTCCTTTCCTCTCTCTTCTAAGTATTGACGGGCTGAGAGTGACTCCGGGCACTGAAGGCCCTGAGGTGAGTTCTCGTTTAAGGACAGGAAAAGACGAAGTGCAGAGCACAGCTTAGTCACGCAATGCGGCAGCTGGGTGTAGGCTGTCAGCTCGTAGGGCATCTCCTCTGTCATCAGTCAGTGCGCAACGCCCTGCGAACCGCACACTATGCCCTTGCGACAGCCCTGCATCTGCAACAGCACTACAACATTCCTGTGCACATCTTGGAACAAATTTTTCAATGCTTCGGTTTCCACTGCACAGGAATATAAGTGCAGGTTTGTAATGGGTAGCCACAAACGTGCTTCCAGATGAACGTTAAAGTGTACATATTAAATGCAAATGCAAAGCGTTTTACTCAACACAGCTAAAAAATTGATCATATTTCAGCATGCATGTGCAGCAGCTAAGTTAGAATCCATGAAAGCACTTCCATTCCTCCTGGCTCACATCTCTAGTAGCATACTCTTGGTGCTGGCACCTGAAGTCCTAAATATTGCTTTCAGCAGAGCAGGCTGAGCTGCTGAGAATGATGAGTTTCCTGAAAGATGAAACAGCCTCTTGCATTAGAATTCCAGCCAACTGGAGAGACTTTTGCATTTAAATCATGTTAAAGAAATCCAGATATATGAAGTCTATAATCCTTCAGGACTTGAGGATCTAAGTCCAGAAACTGATTCACAGACAATCCTAAAGATTTTTCAGGGTAGTGTTAAAATGTGCATGTGTTTATGTGATAAGCACTTCCTAAGGGACTGTGTTATGACAGCTTTCATGGCCAGTCCTGTAATCAGTCCAGAGATCCCCAGATAATGGGACATCAAGAGGCATTTGAGGACAGACATCACCCTTCAACTAATTTAGCCTATTCCAGCAACATAAAGCAGTGGCAAAAGTTTTATAAGCTATTTTCATTATTTTGAAAAATATATCCTGTCAAAATGGAAGATTGTAAATTTTTATTGTCTTCTTCAGTTCAGGAAAGCACATTTCATCTAGAACAATCCCATCAATATAAGAAAGACTTTTGTATAAATTAAACAACTCTGCCTTCTCACATGCCTACATCTATAGATTACTTTATGTTTTTAAAGGAAAACTAACCTTCTCTCTTTAATGCAGGTGCCATAGAAATATGTTTTTGCATTCACTCCAAGGCAAATTTTAATCAAATTATTGTGATTAAGATGGGTATTTCCTGCTTCTGTTCCTCTGCTCCTAGCAGCATCTGGTACATTACAGAAGAGTGGAGCCGTAGTCAATATCATCTAACAAAAGAACTGGGACAAGGCACCACACACTGTGTAGCAGCCATGTATTGCAAGAACACTGTGATCTTACATAAACGGTAAATTCCTTTCACTGAACATTATGGTTTCTTGTGCATTAAGTTACCATAAAGAGAATTTGGGGGTGGGGAAAAGGGGGAGGCTTCTTCTGGATTATTTTATATTTCTGGACACACAGATAATTATTACCTCAATTTTCTGTTAGAGGTAATTAATACAGTGAGAATTGATACAGTAAGAACAAATTGAGAAGAGAGATGCATTAAGCCTGAAATATCTCTTGCTATGCCACAAAGCCATACATGGTTTGTCAGAAAATAAAGTGCTTAAATTAGGCTTCAAGTCTCATTTTGATAAAGCTATTTCAGAGTTTAATGAAAGTACTATGTTACTATCATGACTGAACCAAATCAAGCTCCCATATCTAAGCAGCACATCACAGATTAAGTAGCTATAATACCGGTTTCTAAATACAGTCCTGCTGATGCAGTCCTTTCCTGCCCTGGAAATCTCATTCTCCTCTCATTTGGAAAATGATCTCTTCTCATGACCAGACTGTATAACATAGAGATGTAGACATGTAACATAACCGGTCAGCTGTATAACATTGAGATGTGGGTATGTAGTCCTTAAGAAATGGAAGAAGATGTAAATTTAGAGAGAAAAGTAGTATTTCCTTTATTACTACTGTGATCAGTGCCAGCAGTTGCAGAGCAACCTGGAAACTATCCTAACCCTTAAGCTATTGTGTGCAAAATGATCAATACCTCTGACTGAATATTCAGAATGGTCATCCATTACTAACTTTTGTCAAAATTTGATTAAATTGACTTACTGAGTAAAAAGCTACAAAATAAGAAAACAAATTCAAATGTATAATTCAAATGCACAAGTGGAATGGTTTTGATTTTTTTTATAACAAGCACTAGAGTGTATTTCTTTCTAAACTTCCTCAATATGTCATCAAATATTAGAGAAGTTTTAAATGATAAAAGTAAGAGAAATAAAATTTCCTCTTAGTATCAATAATCTTTCTTTTTGTTTTAGAAGCATATGGTACAAGAGATGTCTTGAACTTGATTTTTCTAATTAGGAAGTCTTAGATGATTCATTTGAGTAAAGGGTATATTATGGACCCTTTCACCATTTCTTATATATAGCGAAGTATGTCTAACATATTTAGAGCCAATCTCACATGTTTTTAATGTATCTTTTGCCCTCATTTTGTACTTACGGAAGAGAGAAAGACAGGTGCTTGTATAGATCATATTATCTACTTAGTCATATAAATCATATAGATCTAAGTAGATTTAAGAGCTGGCTTAGTTTTAAGTAGTGTAAACCCTGAGTGTGCATAGCTTTAAATCAGTTTAATCCTTGATGAAATCAGTTCAGCTTGTCCACACAAGGTATGTTTCCATCACACAAAATATTAATTGGTTCAAGAGACTCTTATATATATTCTCTTCCATATCTTTGAATTTTGGTCTCCAAAATGGCATTGTTAGAATTTTTATTAAGCAAAAGATTAAAAAAAGTGAATGCATTGTAACTGAAAGGATAATTTTGCATGGTTATTCTGCATTTACAGTATATACTGTTTGCATATTGTGTTTGCAGCACTGTCTCAGCTGTTAATTCCTTGCCAAGTTTCACTCCTGGCAGTTTTGCAGAGTATTAAGATTTGAAATCAGTATGTGGTCAGCAATAATTACAGAAGTAAGTTAAAACATCCCAGTGTGTTATTTATTTTTAAAGTGTCTGAGTTTTCTTTCTCAAGTCAGTAGCACAAATCCCCTTCTTGTTTGTTGGGGTAGGTTTCTTTCAATTGTTGGTTTCACAACACCAGTTTCACAACACTGCAGCAACACACAAATGAGTCTGCTTTGGTGACAGTCATTGCTATCAGTTTACATTTCCTTTTAAATGCTTCTGTAAAACTAGGAAGGAGGGGAGTTGCATAAAAACAGTTTTAGTTTTGTGCTAAAACACTAAGTGCTATAGAGTTTGGTAGATAATGTTATGGAAATAACACTTACCTCTGACAACCTGTTTTATTAATGGCAAGAATTTGAGAGGGAGGAATAATAGATAAATCCCGATGCTACTTTAAACTCTCAATCTTTTTCCCATCGGGTACATGAGATTCCTGGGCTTTCACCACCCAGCCAGAGGCAGACAGGATAGCTCGGCTCATGAACATGGGGTTCGATGACGGGAGCTGTATCATCAAGCTGAGAGTGAAGAGTATGTTTGTAAAACACCCATGTGTTTATAACAAGGACCTGTCCATTCTTTGCCAGCCCTCCATGGTGAATTTGGGTTGGCCTTTCATTTTCCTGCTGCTTCTGTGGCCAGTGGATATCCTTTCTCTCCAAAGCATGCATTAGGGTGATATATCTGTCTGCAGACATTAAACTAAGCTGTTTTTACTTACTGACTGCAGTCTCAAATATGAACAGGGCTGTGACAGTCATCTGTATTGCCTTCTGCAAGGTCTTTGATGTCCTCATCTCAGGGCAATTAACTTTTTTTTTCCACCATATCTTCAAGCCCATAAGACCTTGAACTACATTTAATTGCACGTAGGCTTTCTTACATAGTTCAGATGGCAGTGAAGAAATGACATTTCTGATTTTGAAGGGTCTGCCATCAAAGTGATTATTGAAACATTGCACAGGTGATTTTTATGCTGCTTCTATAAACAAAGGTCATAAAATGCAAGTAGATCTCTGCTTCTTACCTCTGTTGGTTATAGGAGCAATCTGTAGTACCAAGAAAACTTAGAAGTTTCTCAGACGGAAGTGAGGGCGGTTTGTTGGGTCCCGCTGCCCTGCTGCAGGGTAACTTGGGCTGTGTCTGGCCTTCTCTCCAGCGGAATCCGCCTCATTTCACTCTGCAAGAGCGCCAGGTAAATCCTGTGTCTCCCAGGCTCCCCCAGCTAGTGACTTTGGTAACGGACTCTGCCGGGACTTGGTCCTGCCAGGGTCTCCTGCATTGCCATCCTGCAGTGCCCACATGCACACTTTGTTGCTAATGAGGTTTTCATTAGGAAGAGGAACTACTGAGGAGGACGCAAGTGCTTGTAGAGGCAAATGCTGTAGGGGCTGAGGTTGCTGCAGAGCCCGTCTGCAGAAGGTAAATCTATCAATGAGTTTATAACCTGGCATATCTCCCTCTAGATAGCAGTGGCTGAACATGTACATTTGAAATTAGCAGGCCAAGTGCCAGTGATGTGGTAGAGTGGGGCTCTGGCTGCACATCAGGACTCTTACCAAAACACAGCATGACTTTAGAGGCTATTAGTTACAGCCCCTGGCTCATGCCCCCTGGCTAGAACCTGCCATCTCCTCAGGCAGGCCTGTAGCTGCACCTGCTCTTCAAACTCGCTGTGCTTACGAACTGCCTTAAGAAGTAGCACAAACAAGAAAGGTGAGCTTTATAAATGGTTCTGGCTGACCAGGGAAAGGGCCTAGCACAGGACACTGCCCACGTCGCCCCCGACGCTTCCCAAGTGCTGGGATGTCCGTGGCAAACGCTCAAAGGCTGCAGGTTACTGAGCTGGAGGGTACGCACTGCCGCCCGCACTGCCCCAGCGCTGCTCCACGAGCGCCTCAGCCTCGGCATGGTGAGAGCTTCCCGAGCCGACTGCCCAGAGCCTGGCTCTGCTCAGGAGTCAGGGCTCTCGAGGAGTGCGGTCACCTCTTAAGGCGGGTCATTTCCCAGTCCTGTTTTAGACCGGCCATATAAAAAGCTGAACAGGCACAACAGGCTGGACGGCAACCTGTGGGATGCTGAAACCAAGTTGCTGAGCTCAGGAGCTTTGTAGTGTCTTGCACAGATCTGTTCCCGGCAGATCAGGCACGTGTGATGGGAATACGGTTTGGATGCAGAGATAACTCTGATCAGAGCCAAGATCTGAAGGTGACACAGCCTGTGAGTCAGAAATCCAGCGCCAGTGCCAGTGTCTGGAGGTTCATGTTTTCATAGGTGGAAAAAAAAATCACTACATATATATATGCACATATATATGTAAATATGTTTATATATACACTATATATAAAATAATATAATTCACAAATGTATATAAAATAATATATGCACCAAAATATCCATATTTATTTATATATTTATATTTATATATACGTTTTTGTATTTATATTTATTTACCTGCAAATATTTATTTGCAGAAAGGTCTTTCTCGTGCACAGCTTCATTTCCTGTATTGAACTGTTCGTTAAATATTCATTAATATTACAAAACCTGCCTGACTTTTTCCTGTATCAAAGTACTTTAAAGGATCTTTCAGAATTTCCAACAAAATACAGTTATTTGACTCAGTACTTAATTTTACTAGATATCCAATTTTCTTGATGGTCAAATACATGAAATGTCAGTTTGTCAGCTGTCTTCAGCCATTGTATAAAAGGATTTACTACTATTTATGTAGCAACAAAATCAGCAGGATCTTGACTTATAGTCTTGAAAAATGCCTATTCTGCATTTACTGATATATACATCATATAATTCAGACCCAACGTCTTTTTAGCAGCTTGCTACTTTTCCATATCTAAAGGAGTGATTTCAGAGTTGTAAAATAACTATGACAAATCCAAGTTTAACTAGAACTCCAATATGCTACTGTTGATATAGTCTGCTTCTGACTTCTTATTGATTTATACATATTTTTATGTTCAATGAATGAGCTTATCAGGAAACACTGACAAAAACCATTAACTTTTACTCTAAGCAAAATAACTTTGATAGTTTTGATAAACGTTGATCCTAATTCTGCTTTATTTTCACTCCAGCAACTGTTCATCATGATGACTACTTGCTATGGGAAAGCTGAGCAACATACAAAATTTGTTCGCAGTTGTACAGAGATGTATGGAAATGTTTGAAAGCAAATCAATTTAAGAAGTCCCCAAAGAAAGCAAATAAATTTAAGAAATCCCCAAAGAAAGGCCTTGTAATTGAACACTCCATTTGCTTAAAAAATAATATTGCCCAAAGCTTGGAACTGCAGACAGAGAGAAGCCCCAGTAACGCAAATGAAGCTGAGATTTCACTTTTCTATAAGAACTCTCCAGAATCTTGTGATTGTGCCTAGTAACAGACTTGAGCACAGGAGTTCTGTCTGTGCAAGGATTTTTCATTTCAACATCTGACTTTCTTTTGAATTCAATAAGTTTATTTAACACTTCAAGTGAAAAACTTTTAAAAAAAATGAGTTAAAACCAACACAAGCATTTTGCTCTGATCCTTTCAGCTCTAACTGCTCCCCGTGAGATTACTTTATATACTATGAGTCTCTTAAAATGGAAAAAACAATTTAGAAAAATCAGAACTGGACATTTAGAAGTCACCAGAACTCTGCAACAGTTTATTTACGCCAATAAAATTTAGCCAAATAACTAAGAAAAGACTATGTCAAACAATGTTTGGTGTGATCACACCTCTGGGTAAATAATATTTTCCTTAATTCTTTCTGTCTAGCTTGAATTAGTAGTAATGCATAATATTTATTACTTTAGAAAAGTAGCATCTTCATATTAGCTATGCTCTACATAGCATACGATGTGAATGTTTGTACTTTTCTTTTTTCCATTTCTTCCCTGTGACAGTAAATGTTGTCCTTAACAATAAAAGGAGACTGCAAGGGTATCCATGACAATGCCTCTGCTGATCTGCAACGCTCTTGCAAAGTGAGGGGGAGAAGAATACCACATCAAGAGCGGGAGAGGGCTAACTATCATTTGTAACAGGAACTCACCTTCTTGTTCATTTGTAAACTGGGTTAATGACTGTGACCTATTTGTAAAGTGTTTTGGCATCTCCTTATATATATAGTAAGACAGTTAACTAATACAAAAACTAGATGACTTACTCTCCTACCATAACAGAGAGCATAGCATTGCAAATCAAGTGTTTCTGAGATTAAGAATTTTACTATCCTAGCCAATTCTGCAACATCTTAGCCACTCTCATGCTTTCTCAGATATTACAAGCCAATCTCAGTGTAAGATCTATTGCATTCACACCAAGTTTAAAACCACAAGACCTGCAGAAATGTCGTTTAAAAGGGATTTCTTGAGGTTATCTAGTGCAACCTCCTGCTCAAAGCAGGACTGCTGCCAGAATTAAACCACGGCAGCTGTGGCTGCTGCCTAGCTGAGACCTGGAAACCTCCAAAGATGGTTATAACAGTACATGCCTTGTTCTTCCTCTCTCTCTCTTCCAGTGATAGAGGAAGAACATTTAACTTAAAAAAAAATACTCATTGGCAGCCGACTAGCTCAGTGTTAGGACTGTCTCACTGAAAAGGGAAGCTAAGCTTGAAAAGGGAAACTAAGCTTATCTCTAAATCCCAAAGGCTGGATGGAAAATGGATTGCTCTTTCAGTACTACCACTTTCATTGCTTCTTGCTCCTTGTTAAATTTGTTATATATGCATACTTTGGCTGATTTATTTCCTGCTATAGCATTGTCTTTTGGCTTTTAGATTGTTTTTTTATCAGCTCATTTTATCTTTGGGGCAAACTTTGTGTGGTTTCACTTTGATGGGGAAGGAGAATTTCAAGACATTTTACAGATGCTTCTAATATTTTTATGGCTTGGGAGTAAGTGTAAGAGATGGAAGCTCTATTAGAAATTATCAGTGTATAAAAACATTTTAAAGAATAGTAAATAAGGACTATTATTTTGAAGTGTTTTAAAGTAATGTTTTAAAAATTGTGATTACTGCAAAATCACTGGTACCTCATTACAAGATTAGGAGAAATGTGATCCTCAAAGCACAGTTGTGGCAGGGAAACTTGGAAACCCCATGTGGCTTTGTAGCTAAAATACTGAATTAGACAGACACAGGATTTTATTTTCAGCTTTCTATTTGTCCACAGTGGTCAAATCATTTCATTTGTTCCAGTTCTATAAGACAAAGTAAATGACAGTGACATACATTATAAAGTGTTTTGAGATATATTGATGAAAAATACTAATGGAGAGACTTTGTTGATATTAAATGCAAGATCATACCACTTGGAATTAGTCAGAAGTGTTCTGAGTATTCATACGAGGGGAATTGCTTTGGTTTAGATATGTTCCATTAGAAAGTGATTTAGTTAAATCAGTATGGTTTCTGTGTCTAGACTACCAAGGAAAAAGCCTGAAGCAACCATAGAGGGGAAAGAGAATATATTTGTAGGTCAAGCCAGGTGGAGCAAAATTCTCTGGACAAGCACTTTGGTCACAGTCAATTCCTCCTGGCTTTGACCTCCTCCTTTTTAACTTGGCTTCACTCTGTGAAGAATGTAACAACAAATGAGACCCAGTCTTTCTACCTGAACTTCAACCATATGCTATTCTGTGCTGCAATATAAACGGTATTTGCAACTTTCAATAGATTGTGCAGCCGTAGAGGACAGTTACAAGGAACTAAGGAACAATCTGTGCCAGACGTGGACTTCCTAGCACATTTTAAAGAAGGGATGATTCATTTTGGCAGTAGTCCAAAGCCTAGAGGGGACTCAGTCTGAAGGATAGATGGTGTTGTCACTGTCATCCTTCCTCATAGTTTTGTCTGGAACAGCTTAAGAGCCTTTTCAGCAGAGCATGCTGAATCAACTCATTCTTGGCCAGCTCTGTTCGCTTTTTGCTGAGTCTGGTGCCGGCAAAGAGGAAGGCGTGACCACCACAGCCTCTTTTTTCAGCAGACTTCCTAGCCTTTCTGTCACGGTTACTACTACCTGGACCCTGAGTAAATTGAGACACGTCCGTTTTTCAGTGCGTATTGGAACTGCAGTTGTAATTTTGGTGCTTGTTCTTGACATGTAAAAAAGCTACGCTGCTTACTACCGTATTTTGTGACTAAACCCATTACATAATTCATGCTATCTAAAAATTATTAGAGCTTAAAAATACTGATGTGATTTTATGACTACAGTAAGAACAGGAAGCAAGCATACTAGGTCATTCTAGGTTATCTGATGATCTAGAATAATTAATTTAATCCTGAAAAACATTGTATAAATTTTGCAGGGAAGTGCATGTGTTTGCAGCAAGGAGACTTAAACATATTCTGTTTTAGATAAGTGTTCAAGGATTTCAGCAAAACCATCGCAATCCTTGAAGCAGAAACAATATCTAGCCAACTTGCTATGTTATTGCAATTTTGACTACGAAGTACTGAACAAAGCCCTAGATCTCTGTCTTCAAAACACTCCCTACTGAGGCAGAGAGGCAGCCCAAGTCATGCCACGGAAGCCCAGTAACTCCCTCCTCTCCCCGCAAGGAGATCTAACTGCCTGGTGACCTGAGCAGATGGTCTGATCTGATCTCATTTCCAGCTTAGACCATGAGTTTTCTGCGTAATGTTAAAGCAAGCTATTTAGCTTGGTGCGTGTTTAGCATTGGTGTTGTACAAACAGGTCTGGAAAACCAGAAAATGACACGTTAAATTCGTTAAACAACCTTAAGCCTCTTCCTATGTAATGCATGTTTTGTCATATTGCCTAATAGCTCTCTATATTAGTATTAATACAATATGCCACACACCTATCATTAAACACATGGAATGACACACAGTATTTTGATTTATTTCTACATCATATGGAAAAATACCTTCAACTTCTGAGAAGTTTCTTTTGAGCTTGGACTTCACATAGCCACAAGATCCAGAACTCCAAAAGTTTGGCACTAGGTGAGTATTGCCTTCACTGGGTCCAAAGGCCTTATGAGGAAAAGTAACAGCATCCTTTCCTGGGCAGTGGAGCTGAGCCATTGGGACTGTGAGTGGCACTCCTCAAAACTGAGGAGCTGCTGAGACTGGAAGGCTAAACAGAAGTGGGCAAATTTTAACTCTTCTCTATAATTTTAGAAACTTCGTATATCCTCTTCTAGACTAAAGAATGCCCCGAAAAATCAGTAAATTGTATAGTAAGCTTCAGCATATTAGCAAATTTTTCATTTACACTTTCCCATTCCTGCAAGACTAGAATGCAAGACATCGGAGGAATTCAGACCTACGACCTTCTAAATACTCACAACGAACCCGCTCTGAAAGTATCATACACTTCAATCTCAGGAAAGCTTTTGTTGTCTTTGGTGTGGTACAATTACTAAAATAGGATAGTTGGAATGCCTTTCCATGTACCAGCACAGGCTAGGGGAACACTCACATAGTTCTGTAACATGCATCTGACATTAGAGCTACTTTTGGTTAAGGTTTCAGGCGAATTTATTCACAGGTTTATAAAGCTACTTTAATTCACATATATGAATTCTTATTATTCCAAACAGTAGGGTTTCTTTGATCTCATGCTTTGTTTGGAGAGAAAGACTGAAACATTTTCTTCTCATAGTTACAACTTTGGCTTTCATGACATCATCAAAATGCATTGGCATTTGGCTTCTCTTCTTTCAGTACTTTAAGAAAAAGTGGAGAGAAGGAAGGTAACATGAGCTTACGCTACATGTCTTTCTGATATGCTGATATTAGAAAGAGTTTTAGAATTAAGACCCAAGGAAAAAAAGACCATTCTGAGAAATAATAATAATTTGCAAAGAATTTTATCCTTATTAAATTAATTCTAATTAATTAATCCTAATTAAATTAATTATCCTTAAGTAATAGATAGGTTCACATGAGGTAGGGAAATAATGCTGTTTTATTTAGACCTGAAAAGGTAAGTGGTTTTCTTTATATTATTCATATTAGAGGAAGTGCTGAGTTTACAAAACAGAATTTTTTCCTTCATTCCTGTAGTCATTGCCAGTTGGTAACATTCTTCCTACATAATTTTCTGAAGTGATTCTTTTCAAATGCTTTGCAGTTTACTCCAAACATTTGATAGCATAGGATGGTGAAAAGATGACTTGTGATAAACTTCAATACCTAGATTCTTATATAGTAGTAGTAGTGTACTACATTTTTTGGGTTATCCTACCCCAAATCTTAGGGGATAAGTATAGGTCATTACAGAAGTATATGTCTGATCATTGTGGTGAGACTGGAGATTCACAGAAAGAAAGTCAAATTTTGAAATTCTAGGAGGATCTGGGGAAGTATGGCAAAGAACAGAGCGCTATTAGCCAGGAAAGGACTATCAGGACTATGACTAATGATTCACTGAATAGCAATCTACCCTATCAAAATCTAACTGGTAAGGTAAGAAAATAAAGGATTAACCTGAGGCTGATGAGGCTGTTTCATTACTTTTTTCTGAGGGTTTAAGAAGTTTAAACCCTGTCTGTATCTTAACTGACCCGGAGAGCCAGGGTACATTTTATGTAGTGCAAAATGTAACTGTAGTTGTGCTTTTGCTGAACTAAAACCGCATAAATCTGAGCTTTTGGCAAAAAACAAAGAAGGAATATATATTGCCAAAGTTTGTAGGAATGATAGAAAGTGATATAAAGAAATTTTGGGAAACCTCAAAAAGTTCTAGTTGAAGGAACATGAAAATAAAAGATAATTTTAATTTCTAATTTCAGCAATACTTAGCTCTTCAGTTCATGTTTTATTTTTATATCTCCTTATTTCAAGTCACCTGCAAATCTTTTGTCTAGGGCAAGAGAAATTAAGAATAGCTGCTCAATTGTGCTGATTTTCTATCAAAATTTAAGAGAAAATATCAATACCTACTTTAGTAATGATCTGACTTGCATTGTTAGTAGCATACACAATAAACTTCACTGTGGCACAGTTCTTGAAAAACAGTTGTGCAACAGTTACACAAGTATTTTTATACTTTGGAATACATAGTGTATTGTATTTTCTAAAATGTCTTTTTTATTAGTAAATCAGATCTTAAGATTGGTAATTGCTATGTTTTGGAAAGACATATTATTTTTGTTGTTGTTTTTGTATTTCTTATGGATCTAGCTGCTCATGCCATATAAAGGTAAGATGCTTGGATTTAATAGCAACCAACCAGTAAGATTGAAAAGTTGCTTTTAAGATTCTCTGGTGCAGTATTTATTATTCCAGAAACACTGCCTGAGAAAATTTTTCATTGGTATTGGCTCTTTTTATGTGTAATTATGCATGCACAGAAGAGAAAATCATTGAAGCAATTCAGCATTGAAAACATTTGTCCCAGGATAGGTAAATAATTACTGTTCATGTCCAGGCCATATTTGGAGTTAGGGAATGTTCAGTTTAAGTGATAGTTTGAGACACTGTGATCTGGAAACACTGCTCATATAGACTGACAGTGGCATATAAGCAATAAAACAGTGTTGGACATCATAGAATTGCTGGAGGGCATAAGGGGTTTACGAGTCTAGGAGAAAAATCAAATAACCCTTTCTAAACAGGAGGGTATATTAAACATCTGTTGTTTGGACACAAAGGATGAACAAATCCCTAAAAGTTAAGTCTATACAACTATTTTAAAGGTCTACGGATTCTGTGCCATCATTATAAGAAAAAAAAAAAAAAAAAAAACTATTTGATTTGCTCCTGCCCTGGTGCCAGAAAATTGACAGGCTTGGCATGAAGGGATTACATGATGAGGTAGGCACTAAAGCCGCTGCTGGATTTTCTTATTCTTTCTGACAGTTGTGAGGGCCTTGGCAGAGTTTGCATGATGGATTTAGGAAGAACAGCACTGCCACCATCGCTAGCCATTGTGAATGAAAACATACGGACAAAACTACTAGAGAGGCAGGCTGGGAAGAACAGAAATAAAAAGAGGCAGTGTCAGGCAGGATGCCACCATTACTGCACCAGAAATGATTATTCAGATATGCCCTGGCACTGGACATAGCAAGCAGGGTACTCTGTGGAGTACTTGGCAGTTCCTTGCCTGTCTGGTAATTATCTAGCGAGGCAATTGTCCAGAGACAGAGTTATCAAACTGTGTCCTTACAGCATGGAGCCTTCTCCAGGCTCCTCATACAGCCTGTGTGGCATGTGCTGAATACACCCACCACTGTGGGTTCTCAGCCCACCGCCATGCTGTGACACACCAACAAGCCTTGGCCTGGCTTTGGTCTTTGCTGGTGGTTGGGTATTCGTGTTGTCACGCTGCCATCCTCTAGGAATGGCAGTTTATTGTTGGTGTTGCATGATCCTGCTGTTGACAGGGGGAGGATGCTGGAGGAAAAGAGGAGCAGGGGTCCTCTTTGGAAGGAGGGCAGAAATGGTCCTTCTTCCATCCTGACCCTTCATGCTGTCACTTTCTGTAGTTTGCCATATTCCCCTTAGAGACCAAAATTAGAGCAAAACTCTGGCATCCATTCCCAAGTAATTTGGAAATCTATAGCCCCCAGTGCAGAATAGCCTTCATGGTGTGTCCATGGCTGTGCTTATTCCCTTTGCCTTTGTCTTATTGGACAGAACAATAAGCACTTGGACTGAAAGAGACATAAGGACCAGCAGGGATGTAAGAACCAGCAGGTAAATGACAACTAAGCTTTGCCTTGTTTCCTGCGCCTGCATGGTGCCATTGCTTTCTCTTGCAATGGATGTAACTGCTGATCAGGATGGGAGCTGCACTGTCAATTAATAGCCCAGAAGAATATCTGGAAAACAGCTGATCGCTGTGACAGTTCTGGTAGTTCTTCCCAAGTGATGTACAGAAGTAAGTTTAATGGGTTTTGCCCACTTCATTACTATACTCCCATTGAGCAAAACATCACATAAAACTTAACAGTACTAAATCCCTCAGTCTTCCAGTGGGTCTGTAATAGGTAAATATTTTTGTTACTTCATTATATTTAGGAAAATTGAACCACAAAAGGATAGTGACTTATCAAAGGTCAGAAAAACTCCTCTGTAGGAAGTCAGGAAAAATATCCACAAATTAATGACATTTTAAAAACTATCTGAGATCACAAAATAAAATGATTTTAGTAATCAATGCAAGTTGTACAAATGAAGAAAAACGTCTCAGGGAGCAGATAGTCTTCTGCTGCACATAGACTGAAAGAACTTGCTGATCTCTCCACTCTGCCTGTCTTTCACGCTTCTACTGCAATTCCTTTGGGAACCTCTTTACTTTGGATTGTACGGTGCATAAAGCAAAAGATTTTGCGGTTCATGACTAGATGCTATAGAAAGAAAATTAATAACTGTGACTAATGTGACGACAGTACAGGGTTGTTAGAAGGAATATCGGTATTGTCAATACTTAGAGAAACAGAAAGCTGTGTACTTTGGCAGGAAAAAAAAAGAGGCTTTATTTGCAGCTGTTTTCCTATGTAATGTGTCTGACACGTGGGTCAAGATGTAATCTTATGTTTTGTTGATGGAGAGTACATTTTTTAACAGGATTTCAGTTCTATGTGAAGTGAAATGTGAGAAAACATACCTTTAAACACATTTTCCTTGGAAATCAATGCTGAAATTAATAGGCACAGCCAACAAGAAAAATACTCACTTAAAAAACAGCCAGGCTAGACATTCCTTGTCTATGTCAATGTCTGAACTAAATACAGAGACACCCTGTAACAGATTCTCTCCTACACAGCTTTCTCTCTCTTGAGAAGTTATACAGTAACCTGGTTTCTCAGGTGGAACCGCTTCTAAAAGGCACACCTTCATGTCATGCTATGAAGAGCTGAGAGCATTTTTTAAAGAAACAGAAATGCAAGCAGAGCCTCTGCATGTCCTTTGAAACAGGGACCAAAAGAGGACCTCATTCTCTAGGTCCTCGTTTTGTTGCTTGAGTTCTCCTTTACACAGAGAATCAAATAGAAAAGAAGGTGGGCTAAGGAACACGTTTGCTTTCCCTTTCTCATAAGGCAAAGAATGATCGGAGGATCAAGGTGTGTATATCTCTTTCTATATAAAAAAGTAAGGAAGAAGAAACTAGTCTGTGTACAGAATTAAAGCTCCTTTTGCATGTTTAGTCAAGGCCAGGAGCTACGGACTGTGTTATCCCTCATATTTATCCTGTTTATGGATGATGATACCTACTTTGTATATGCAGAGGCATGGCAGATTCCTATCTCCAGCATGTTGAAAACTGTTGGTTGTTCATGACACTGTTACAGGTTTTGTGCAATAAGAAAACTCCTTGGCTTGCAAAAACTTGAGAGTGTTCCCAAACAGAACTTTCTTTGTCTACAACAGTTGATGTTCCAAATGTTGCACGATGCTAATTTGAGGCTAAAGGCTTCTGTTTCATAACAAACCCTGGGTGCCGCTACTTGTGACTTAGGGGAAACTGGCGCACTGAAAATGGCTCTAAGTTTCATATTACCCTGCTGAAATGTATTTTAAATTTGTCTATTGGAACTCAGCAACTTGACATACTAAGAAAGAATGTGTGCAAGAGGTTGTTCAATACCATTTTTCTCAGTGCTTCAGTAAGCTTTATGCTTTTTTCTCAGTCAGACCCACTCATATTTAGTGAAATGCAAAAGGATTTTTAAGGCAGATCACAAGAAAACACCTAGGTCAGAATACTCAATGCTCTTAGAATGTTGTACTTTTAGTAGTGCCTACTCTGTACAATTATATGTTGTATAGAGACACTGCATTATCTAACACTCTGGAGTGAAGGACGACAGGTATTTTCTGATGTATCACTGTGTTGCCCTGGTCAAGGCAGAGTTCAGAAAAGAAATGTGGAACAATAGGATGAATATAATTAATTAGAACTGGATTTCAGCCATTGACCGGGGAATAAAGAGCCCTTATAGGCATACCATGGATTATTTGATGACTAACTAGTGCGATCTTTCCCATGTTATCAAACTGTTCTAAAGGCTTATAGGTATTTTTCCGTGACTTGAAGTTAGAGTAGAGAAGAGTATCTAGAAAGACAGGATTATGCACATTTCCTATCAGAGACTAAAGGTTCCTGTGTACATGACAGTTACATTGTCAGCAACTGGTAATAATTTGGGATCATTTCAACCATTTGGTTCAGAACTACATGCAGTTAATGGCCTCTCACTTCTACAAACATTTCTCTCTGCTCCTCCTACTCAGGCCTAGTTTGGGAACCTGCCAGAAAACTGACTCTAAGTTTATATAGTTGTAACTTTAAATAATCAAAATACCTAAGAATGTATTTATGAAATTCAGGAGGAATTTCTCTTTAAAGGTATATGCCTGTGTACAAGAGGATATTTAGGTGACCTGTGTATCCCCAAGGTATCCTACTTACAATATGACAGTGAATGAAGTTGACTTGCTCACAGATCCTTCACTGGAAAACTCTCCTAATGATAGCATGGCATCTTGACAGATCATCTAAATGATTTACTTCGTGTGACCTTGAGGCCTTGTGCATACCGATACCACTCTGCAGTTATATAGAGCACCATTTGATAGTCATCTCTGCCTTTCGCACTCACGAGTCTAGAGGGAAAGAACCTCTTCTTAATGTGCTCTTCATATCCTTCAGCAAAGATACTCTACATCTGGGTCAGCAGCTGATGAAATATGCAAGGCAAGAAAGAATCTGCCACTGCTTGGAGGTGCTTCTCACGCTACTGGGGCTTCAGACCAAGGCGGCAAACCCAGCATGCTGCCACATTACACACCAGTGACAAACTGGTTAGATGACAGTACTCTTGGGGGGCACTGCAGCTCTGAGAAATCTAAGCTAATCAACAACAAAAAAAAAATCAGTGATTTTTACATATCCAAAGACACGGCAAAGTGGGAATGACCTAGTACACCCAGTGACATTTAGTTTTCCTCTTCTAGACACAGACTAAATCGTCGTTCAAACCTCCCTACAACCGCTCAGAGGGTGAGGGCAAAATCACCCAGCTGTGGATGGGTGGAAACCTGGACCCAGGGCGCCCTTGCTTGGACCTCCCCGAGGGCCCGGTCACGTGCTGCCTCCCGCCCCTGCTGCCTCGCAGTCCCCGGGAGGGCAGCGGCGCGGCAGGTACAGCCGGCGGGCTCCAGTCCGCAGCGCACGTGTGCGCCGGTGCGGACGGGAGCACCCTGGGCCGCCCGCGCTTCCGAGCAGCTGCAGACCGGGACGGCTCTCAGGACATGGGTGCAGCGGCAGCCGCCCAGTGAGGGCCCCTGGTGAGGCGCGCCGGGGTGCACGCTGCAGTGCCGGCGTGAAGCACCGCACGCGCGAGCAGGTAGGGCGGGCGCCGCGGTGCCGCAGCGGGGAGCCGCGCGGGCGCTGCCCGTGCGGACCTCCCCGCGGCCACAACAGCGAGTGGGATGCGGGCGCCAATGTCGTCCCCGGTCGCCCCTCC
>JAUBNY010000700.1:8641010-8673173 GCA_032275445.1 Crypturellus soui
GCTGCATCTGAAGTGTGTGGTGAAACTTGTGTTGACCTCTATTTAGTGTAGAATTTACTGACCATGTGAAACTTATACAGTGTAACTAGCAAATTTTTATTGTCATGGTTAAGACAATATTTTAATTGATTTGAACTATGACAATAATTGTTTGCTGAATATGTACTTAAAACATTCCTGTGTAGTCAATGACAGTTTTTCATTTGCCAATATCCTAAATTTTTTTTTCATGCTTTTAGACTGAATTGTGTGATGGTATTAACATTTCTTTCCATTTATTTTTCCTGTGTTATAAGTTTTACAGTTATAAGTTTACAGATATGTAATTGTATCTTAAATGTTTCCATAAAATACTTAAAATCTTTGGAGTGTGGTATTTTGTGTGTGGTTTTTTATTTTTTTTTTTTTTTTTTTTTTTTTTTATTTTTTGGTAATTATCTCCACAGGTTCTGGAGACTCTGATGGCTCTATGAAGGCTTTTTTTTTGAATGTAAGAAAGTTTTGCAGTTTCGTTAGTATGGAAACTGATTGAAGCAGTGCTTCTGCTTTGCAAAAGGAAAATAAAATATGTGGAAAGAATGTCTCATATTAAGGATATATAATAAGCAATAAGTTGCTTATTAATTTGGTTGGGTTATTCACATAATGTTTGTGTAAAATTCAAACTCTGAAAGAAGTGAAGGCTCTCAGAAAATTCAGCCTTGCAATGCAGTTGACAGCAGCTGGCTTCTAAATGGAGTGGGGCTGGGCATAGTTTCGCCTGAATAAGTTTACTTTTAAAGACAATTATTGTCTCTGTAATTTTGGAGAAAGAGCTCTTTTGTAAATCCAGAATATGTCTATTACTGTGGTTTTGATTATAAGTTCTCCACATATTAAAGAGCAGTTCCAATAAGCTAGTTTCCAGAGCTCTGCAGATAAAACAGATGCCGCAACCAGGAGGAGAAGCGAGGGCAGTGAGGTTTCCATTAGATTTCCCATCATGGCGATTAGTTCTATGCTGTGAACATAATGCCCTCTGCCCACTTTGCTGTTGTGCCTGCTGGCTTCCAGCAAGGTCTCTTCTAAAGGGGATGTAGTGCTGCCTGTCGAGATTCAAGGTTAGAGCTGAGAGCTCCTGTGCTGGTGTCTTCTGCTCCACATGGGCTTGTTCACACCTTCTTCAAACTTTTCCCTAAAATTAAGTGCGAGTCCAGGCTTGATCCTCTGGCAAGAAGTTCCAGCTCTGTATTTGTTGCTGCTACCATAGACTCTGGGGAGGAAGAGCAGGGTTGTGGTGTAGAGGTGTCCTGAAGTGCTCAAGACACTCAGTGTTTCCTGTGTGCTTTAGACGAGTGTCCTGAGAAGAGGGAGAAGAACCGGATCTTTCCTTTACGCCTTTTGCCTTGTGTACAAGAAGGCATGAAATGAAACCTTTTAGGCCACTCTTATTTCTGACAGACTGTAATGCAGCTACTCTTCAGTGCTGTCATCTTAAGAGTGCAGTGTGCCAAGCCAATATAGAAAAGATTGGATGACTTGAAGTTCTTTAGGTTTCTCACTGCAAATTGGCATGCAAGCTGACAGTCAGACCACCTATTTTGTGGAAAGAAGGCAGTCAAATCTCCTCAGAACTAAGTAGTGAAATATTTCAAATTAGTCAAAACATTTACATCTGTGCAAAGTTGGAAAATGATTGCATGTGCAGCTGTACTAAGTACTGTAAACTGACATATATCAATATTCTCAGGCTGAGTAAGGAGACACTGGAAAAGTGTTTAATTCAGGTGAAACAGGGCAATGCCAATTACTGGAATGGTTTATGGAGCCCTGATATCTCTGTTGCCTCCAGCTTCTGCTACAGGTCAATTGTCTCTGACCCTAGTAGAGCTCTATGGAGTGATGAGGGGGATCAGTAGGTTAGATCATCAGGCAGTAAGGAGGCTCTTTCCCCTTTCTCCCCTACTGTTTATAGCTTTGACTTTCTTTTTGGAAGCCAGCAGACTTTTTTGGCTCCATTCAAAATTGTAGTTGCTAATTTCAGCTTTACTGTTGCTAGTCAATTACTTGATTTTAAAGAAAAAGAAAGAATGACTTTTCCCCTACATAGAGACCTCAAAGGCAGATTGTTTGGTTTGAGCATCGTAGTGATTTGCCATGGAGTTCAGAAGCATGGGGTAAAAGGTTAGAAAGCAACATAGCAGTAGAATTAGCAAATGTGAACTATTTTCTGGTACCCTTATTACTGTTTTCTGGAGTGGTGTTACCTTGTTTCTTTGATTGTACATAATTTCCACCCAGAAGAACCTCTTGACTCAAGTAGGTGGTGGTGGTTGTTGTTGTTGTGGGTTCTTTATTTTTTTTGGGGGGCGGGGGGGGGGAATGTTTTGGGTTTTTTAAGGTCTGATAAAGAGATCAGAGATTTCACAGTGCCAGCCTTAATCGCCCTGCAGAGTTTGTTTCTGCAGTGGAAGCCTGGACCTTCCTTTTCAGGGGCAGAGGGAGGGGAAGAGGAGGGGGGAAGCTGGAAGCTTTAGGCTGAGAGTTGCCTTACTGGAACTTCACGGAAAAGATCTGGATGTCACCTTCTCTTGCAGGTGTTTGCTTTCTGTACCCCAGTGTAAGTAATCTTTCTTGACTCTTGCTCTTAGAATGCTATATGTAATTCCAGTTTGCTACCAATATCAAAACCTTTTGTGAAACTGACGTTTCTCAGAAAGATGTGGGTCTGTGCTGCCTTTTCCCAAATCTCTTGTCTATTTTCTGTAACTAATTATATTAAACTAGTGAAATTGTTTAGCATTCTAAGTATTGTTTAACTATTCTTGATCTTGAAATTATATCAGGGGCACTGGTAATTTAATTTTAGAATTAGTCTCTAGAACACTCATGCATGCATGTTATAAGAGGAACAGCACTGTATCTTCATTCTGTTTTTTCAGTTTGTGGTTAAGTTTCAGCATGTTCAAGAGCAGTGGTACATGGTGTTGTCCAAGTAAACGTGCTGAAGCACGTGCTTCCCCCTAGAACCTCAGCAGAAGATTTGTGTGCTCTGCTTGCTTGTTTTGACTTGCTCAGAGCTGCATATGTGGCAGTACTTTACAGAGACAGTATTAATAAAGTTGCACAGTGAAACTATGTAGAGAACGATAATGGCTTCAGTATTTTGAAATCAAGTAGCAATTAAATTCCTATATTTTAAAGTTTGCTGCAAACTGGAGTATAAGTCTGATGCCTGGGCAGGCCCCTTGTAGCCCCTGCAGGCGAAGACTGCAGGGAAGAGAACTGCTTGTGCTTCTAGGTTCCTTTTAGCTGACAGCATGGCCTGCTGAGGAGCTAGAAAGGGGAGCTACCAGGAAATTGGGCGGCTTTTATATCAAGTTCAATAGGAACTTCGTCAAAATGGGTATCTGACTTTCTTGAATAGACGAATAACCTGGGCTTGGGAGAGTTGTTGCTTCCGAGCCGGCTGTGGCCCGCCCCAATCTAGGAATGATTAATAGTTGCAGTTGGTGTTTGTGACAGTGAACATCTGCTCATCTTGACTACCACATTAGCTTAGCACTATGCGTTAAGTAATACAATTGTCCTTAAAAATACACGTGTATTCTTAAATAATAGTTGCATAATTAGGACCCAAACAAAACCAGAGGTTTTTGGTCTTGTGACAGAGCCTCCAGTGAAACCCTTGCCCAACTATTTGGGGTTTTCTGCGAGGCACTGACTGCCTCTTGTGGATCTGTCAATTTGTAGGGAACTGGGTTGGTGAGGAGTAAGCTGCAGATCTATGTGACAATAAGAGTTGGAGAAAGGTGGTGATAAGAAGCAACAATCCTGAGCGGAAGTGGAAGGAAGGAGCTGGAGAAAAGAGAGTGAAACCTTAAATAGAGAACACAGATTTTTGAGAGTGTGAAACAGACGTACACGTGAAGCCCTGACAGGGCAAACAAGCTGGGAGACATTTTGCAGGGTGTCTGAAACAGAAATGTTTGAGAAAGGTGTTCCCTATAGTGCTCGAGGAAAGGAGGGTGCAAGCTCTCAGGGTGGTAAAGCTTGAATTAAGGCAAGACCAAGACCTGTGAGATCTAGCAGAATGTCCACGTGTTATTGTGCAATATGAATGTAAGTATAATTAGATTGCTTCCTAGCTATACCAGTAGCATTTTTGTACATGCTGATTGGTTAAATACCAAAAATGAGGAGTTTCTGTTTATGACTTTTAAAAACCCTAATTCAGAAAACAGCAGTGAAAGTTGTCAAAAGCAAGAATGTAGATTTTCATTTCACCTTTCATGTATTTAGTGTCCTCTTATCTACGAATATACCTGCGGAGCTATAGCATCTTGAGAAAATATTCACTTTGCTTGTTTCTGCTTATTGGGAAATAATTCGGCTGTCTCTTAGGCCTGTAAAAGAAAGACTAATGATAAAGTTTTTATGTTACAGCTCATACAAAACTGGCATTAAATGTGCCTCTGATCTTTGAGCCAAGCTGCCTACACATTCCTGAGTCGCACCAGTGGGTAGGTAAACTGACTTGGAGTAGAGCCCATAATGGATGGAAGGACAAGGAGTCATTTTTTTTTCTCTCTCTTATTATCTGGCAATAGCTGAATCTTCAAATCAGTGATGCATAATCATCCATGCAAAAGATCCTCTCTGGCTATAGTAGTGGGACCTGCTGCACTTTGTCTCCCCTTTGTGGGTAGAACATAGCTTGCGTTACAGGAGCTCATACCTGAGCAGAACAAGCTCTTTATGGAATGTGTCCAGTAAGTCTTTGGTGGAAAAGATACAGCTGCCTCTGGATTTCCAAACACTCCCTTATCTGGCCAAAGTGATGACACACAGATTGTTGATTTTGGGGAAGGTGCAAAGCAGGCCTATAGATCTTGCCTTAAAGAAACCTTTAAAACTATCTTTTCCTTGAAACCACAAATAATCAGTAGGTAAGCATAAATGCAGTTTGAAGTCTTCATTGCAGTTGCAATAATTAGCCAAGGCGGTATGTGTGTGGTGGTGGTTTTTTTTATTTATTTTTTGTTGTTGTTGTTTTTGTTTTGTTGTTGTTTTTGTTTTTTGCCTTGGACTGTCAGTTTGTTCAAGCTTTTCCCAATTTTGCCTGCAGTTAAAAAAAAAAATACATAAAACTTTGTTCTTTTTTTTCACTGTAGAAAACAAACAAGTCTCTCCTGAAGTACCAGTGTCTGCTTCACTGTGTTTCCGAGCCTTGTTGTGATAAGGTCTGTGTTTTGATACCTTGAAGGAAATGGGAAATGACACAATATGGGTCTTACGCTGTTACTCCCTTTCTGTGTTCAAATAAAACACATGTTTTTATAAGTGAGGCGGGAGAAAGCTGGCTGTGATCAGGAAGCCGTTAGCCAGCTCTTACCATGGCAACCTTTGATAAGGACTTGTTGGGTTACTGTATACTTCACAGCAAATAAAATGATCTATAATTTTATGAGTAAATATGTTCAACTGTTTCAGTTTAACTACGTGAATACTTCAGCTGCTATGAATGAGCAGTCAGGGTATACGTATTGAGAACTGTGCTATTAAATTAAAGTTTGCTTTTGATTTTGTGCAGATGATTGACTGTCTTATTCTTAGTCCAGGTATTTTTAGGCGTGAGATTCCGTGTTCAAAAGTGTTCCCCTTTTCTGTCTGCAATGGTCAAACAGATACAACTTGGTCCTGTATCCTAATATTCAGATAGTATTTGAAATATAAATTCAGCTGACTATAAAACTGTCTTTGGTTTTGCAGGAAATTCTTAATTTATCCTATGTAGGCTGGACTGAAACCAACCTTGTTTCTAGTTTCAGGGTTTTATCTTTTTACTGGACTTAGAATTCAGTCACCCTAGTCATGGTTTCTGTATCCTGTTGCCTGTAAGTTTAATGTAGCAGGTAATTCAAGGGGTAATGTTGGTTGACTGCTTCTACTTAACAGCCAAGCCACCTTCAGTGTCTAGCATAAAATTAACCTGTTCGTAGAAGTATTTCCACAAACAGTGCATTAGTAAGATGCCAAGGCTTGGCTTGTTGCATATGCACAGTTTTCCTAACTGTATTTCAAACATACTTCCTGGAAACTGATTTTTAATTTTGCTTCTTACATCTGCAGTGTTGTTTCCTAGTGATCTGGAAAGTGTTTATGCACTTCTTTAAAGATGCAGATCTTGCTTCTCCAGTACTTAAAATGGTCCCATTTCTGAGGGGCTGCTACTGTGATGCAAATCCTCATGGTAAGGAGGAGTGGGTATGGAGTAGGTTTCTTATGTCATGTTAATTTTGACTCTAAGGCTTAAAGTTGTAAGGCAAGCAGAGTGATCACAAATGAGTGTGTCAACTAGGACAGCTACCCAAGTGGCGAGGGTGCTTAGTAAGCCCCTGATTTAATTTGGTGCTTCCTCATCCTTTCATAGTCTGAAGCACAGCTGATGAGCGAGAGGTTTCTTAGAGGTGGCATGGCAGGGAGTTTCTTCATAGTATGTTGGTGGTATTGATTTTCTCTGGCTGAAAATATTTCTTATTGTGAAGAAGAGAATTTCTTTTTTCTTGAGCTAGTGCAGTAAAACCTTGCACTTTATTTCTAACAGTCTTAATGACTGTTTTATTACAGGAGAAGATATTGATGCTTCAAGTTCCATCCTAAGTTCACACAGTAAAGAATGTTACTTCAGCCATAGATCTTCCATAGACTTCCATATACCTGTGTTGCCTTCCTCCCCCAAGTGTGATATAATGAAAGCTCAGAGATGAGCAGCAGCTCTATAACATTTTGTAGACGTTAGCTGTTAATCCATGTTAAAACCTTAGAATTTATTTTCAGAGCAAGAGAATCCAAGTAAAAGTTGGAACCCTCACTTAGAACTCATGCATGGATAGTATTAAATCTTTATTTAGTATTTTAATAAAATGCTATGTCATTTTATGTTTCACGAAAGCCCCCCTAGCTGTTAGTAATTAACAATACACATTAGTTTGGCAAATTTTAGCATACTATTTTGCGGGAGTTTGTTGGAAACTAGTAACGTGATAGGACCCAAAATACTTAGGCGAAGAGGTGAAAGTTAGCATTTTGCATAAGCAATTATTTAAAAGTTGGTCAGAAGATTACTGTAATGAAAAGCTCCTGTCTAAAGTTTCAGAAGATTCTTTTCCTGTCCTTCCCCATCACATATACAAGTGCCTTCTTTTAGTTTTAATAGCGACTTAAGCAGGGTCATCTTTAACTGACCATACTAGAAGGCTTTCATTTCTTGTAAGTTAGTGTTGAACAAAAATATTTTGGGAAGTCACTACAGAAAAATGAGGATGCTGTGGCAGTCTGTGCATGCTATTTTCGGGAATGTGTAAACTGCAGATGTCAGCAGATGTTGCCTGTCTTTCCTAAGTTGTGTGCCTAGCATTGCTGGTTGAGTAAAAGATACTCGTTGCCTGCCGGCCTTGAAAGAAGGTGGGGTAAAAAGTGCAGGCTGAGAGCCTTCCATAAGCAATTTGGCATGTCTTAATTCTCAGTTTAGTAGGACAGGTGCCGAATTAGAGTATTCTGTGTGATTCTGGTATATAGTCATGTCAGCTGCTGAATGAATTTTTGACTTCTATCTTAAATGTTTCGTGACTTATTAAATTTTTTTAATAGTCTAGCAAATCTAGCAGCTGACTGTTCAGTATATGACTTGAATAACAGGAATAATCAGCCGTAGTTTTTGTCTGTTCCCCTTGTCTGTGTTAGTGCAGCTTTACTGCATCACAGCCTATTTATGTATGATTGAGTATCTGAAGCTGTGACAGTTTTTCTACCTTTTCTTTCAGTATCCTTGCACAGAAGTTAAATTCAAGCTTTATTAGATGATTTTTAATAGATAACTACTTTAGCAGTTGTCTTATGCGTAAGGTATTGTGTATGAGATTTCCATTGCATGTTTCTTTAAATGGGTTGCTTAAAAATCTGACCTGCTTTGGATTAGTACTGATTTTATTTGAATTCTGTTTTTAAGCTCTCAAATAGCATTTGTCATATGAGGAAAGACTAAGTGAGCTGGGCCTGTTTAGTCCGGAGAAAAGAAGGCAGAGACTTGATCAACATGTTCAAGTGAGGGGTGACTGATGGGAGGATGGGGCCAGGCTCTTCTCCATGGTGGCTGGTGACAGGACAGGCGGTAACAGGTGTAAGCTGAAACACAGGAAGTTCCACCTCCATGTGAGGAAGAACTTCTTTCCTGTGAGGATGCCAGAGCCCTGGAACAGGATGCCCAGAGAGGCTGTGGAGTCTCCTTCTCTGGAGATCTTCCAAACCCGCCTGGATGCCACCCTGTGCCACGTGCTCTAGGTGTCCCTGCTGGAACACAGCACTAGATGATCTCTAGAGGTTCCTTCTAACCTTAACTGGTCTGTGATTCTGTGAAATAGATTGACATTAGATTGTCAAGATTTGGACAATATGCATTTAGCTATTTTGATTATGACTTTCTTCATAAAACGTCTTGACATCTTGAAATCAAGGAAATCTTAGTTAAGGCAGAAATAATGATTTAATCTTTCCAAATATGAGTGCATGTTCTTTAAGAAAACTAACTCTTCATTTACATTTCACTTAAAGTCAAGTATAGTTATGGCAGTTTACAAATAAATTGAATTAACTTTAAAATTGTGGATTTGTCTGAATACAGTACAAAGAGTGAGCAACTAAGCTGTTTTCAGAAAGAAGGGAAAAAAAAACACCCCAAGAGCAGCCATTGGGTGAGTTATGCTGGAGTGGAGTTCCAACTTGATTCGATTCTATCAATTCAATCAATTCTAAAAGAAGTTCTGCTTTATCAAATCCAAGCTTTAGAAGGGACTGGAGGAGTCAGGCCTCTTTATATTTGCACATGTAGAAAGTCATTCTATTTAAATACAATGTAGCTCTAGAGTTAGTAATTTAAATGCTAAATTTGGAAAGTGCTTAACAGCTCTTAGAGGCTTGGTGTTTTGGAAAATGAAATTGCTTTTTATGGGTACCTTAGTATGAGTTGGGAAGCTTTTTAAGCAGTTGTAAAATGTGAAGGGAAAGGCAGAGGAGCCATCCAGAACAGCAGTTGCTGATAATCTTCACTTTCTTCAGAAATGTAAATTCATTTTTATAAAGATGGTAGTAGGAACAAATTTACCGAAGACTGTGCTTGTCAACTAATTTCCTTTAAATGATGTAGTTTATTCTGGCTGTGTTTAGTGTTGAGTGTAGAAAATTAAACACATTTGCATTAGTAATATGAAGTTAGATTTATGTATGAGTCTTCTAAGAACACCAAAGCTTGTTTAATTTTCTGAAAATAAATTTAGTTGAGATGTTTCTGAAGATAGAAAGGGTAACTTTTTCATTAACTCTTGGTAAAGCAGTAAGTTTTTTTTTTTTTTTTTAGGGCTATGTTTTTAAGGATTTGTTTATATTCTGCTAAATTATAATATGCATCTGAAAATATGAGATTCTGTCAAAGTTGGTTTAGCTTCACTGCAGGCTAAGGTGGAAGAAAAAAATGAATTAGGGAAGTTCCAGAAACCAGATTTAAATGTGCTTAAAACATGAATTCACTTAGTCTTTTGCTTATCTTTAGTGTATCGTGGTGTTCAAAACATTGGAGAATTTTTGTGCAAAAGTATTTATACATTGAAATAAAAGCTTGCTGCGGAAGCATATGCATTTGTTCCAGCAATTCATATTAAAGCAGAGTACAAAATGCGAATTTCAGTTGATGGTGAGTTTTGTGTTGTGACGTGGATGAGGAACTGGGTTCTGACTTTTTTTCTGAAGTGAAATAGTAAAGCTTGCAAAATGTCAGAGTTTTTTTTGTAGAAGCAAATGGTTTTTGTTTTTGGGCAGCCTTAAAACTTGTCATTTGCATTTGCAGAAGTTTGCTTCTGACAGTGGATAGGGAAAGAGACAGTTTCTGACTCGTCTGAAACTCTGGAGCTCGTTCAACACTGTCATTTATGGTCTATTTTTCTGTCTTTGCCTTTGTTGCATGCATATGTATCAAGCATTTTCCCTGGTTGCTCTTTACTGCAGTAAACAGCAGGGTAAAAGTTGAGGACAAAGTGTTTCTGTATTTAGGATCTGTATTAGATCTGTGAAGGAGCTTTTAGGGGGTTCAGCTTATTTTCACAGAAGCTTTTCTGAAAGCACAGCTTCTCAGGGAACGCCTGCTCTCTGGAAAGATACTTTTGTCTTGCAAGAATTGTATGTCTAAATGTTGCTGAAATCAACTGATTTTTGAACCATTTTACTACTAAAGAGGTACTGTAGACTACTTGGTTTTGTTTTCTGTAATATTGAAAGAGGTAAAAATGTGAAATGTAGTAGTTCTATCACAGTATTTACAATACTACAATAATACCACAATAATAATACTACCAAATAGTATGGCATACTTCACATTTTGCAAAGTAATTCCTGATGTAGGCTTAATTAGTCTTGACAAAAGATCACTGTTATGTTTTCAGAATTTATTTTTTTCTTAATTTACTACATTTTTCTCCAAAACTAGTATTAATTGTTTGTTTTGATTAGAATTGCTTTTTTTATTTGTGGGACTACGGTTAGTATCGGTGCAGATACTGTGCAATGCATAGTACCTGCAGTATCAGTGCAGTATCAGCATACGTTGCAGTATCAGTGCAGATGTGGTGGCCCTAATCTGATTGCAGGGTAGCAGTATGTCTTACAGTGGAAGCCACCTTACCTTTAATGATAAAATCAATTTGTGAAGCAGTGTAGAGATACACAAGGAATGTCATGGGTTTGTTTTCTTTTTGCTTTTTATTGCACTGCTTGATGAATAAATACAACTAGAAGGAGATGTTTAAGATTCAAACAGGGTGAACTGTTATTCCCTTCTCAATAGTAGAGACATTTATGCTTTGTGGTAAATTAGACTGAAAAATGATGTCCTCATACCACTGAATTCTACTGTCCTTTACATGAGAGAAAAACTGTAAATACTTGATTCAATAAGCTGATACAAAACTTCTGGTTAACTAACTAGCTCAGCATGCTGATCAGAACTTTTTGTTGGCGACTCTCAAACATGAGCTAGATTTTATGCGGCTTTCTCTGCTAGAATGTTTTAAAATTAATGCTAGTTATATATGTGTGACTAGCTCTTTTGCTTATGGGGATGAGCATGGCATATGCTGCTATATACATAAATACAAGTAGTTACTCTTTGTGTAATACCCGGTAAAACTGAGGTTGTGAAGTAGGAGAATGAAAAGTCTGCTTCTACTTATGTGGTAACTCGTATCACCTAAATCAGTGAACATTACTCTTATTACTGTTTAACTACTGCATTTTCTTTGCTGTCTTTAAAAACTAGGCATGTCTGAGTTTGTTGCTTCTGGATGATTTTCTGCAGTCTGTGCAAGGAATAAAAGCACTTGATCTCCAACTTAGCCTTTCCTGTTGTGTTTGTAACATATCCATTGAGTAAATAAGTTTCTTAAATGAGTCCTCTCAGGAGGAGGCAGAATGCTGCAGATAGTATGGTATGGTATTGAGAAATTCAGGTCTGTGCCAATCCTACCCACTAACTTTATTTAACTGTTATGTACTTTTGGTCAATAATATACTCAGATATTCGTAACAATTTGCTGGCAGAAGTCATGTAATTTTGTTTGTTCTACATGTTTCCCTTTTTATAATTGTTAAAATGAAGAGCTTAGTTTTCACATTGCCCAAAACAGTGATTTTGGGTGTTTTTTGAATGTAACGATCCATCTCATAAAATCGCCTCAGACATTGGGATTGAAGTTTATTTTAAAGAGAAAAAAAAAAAAAAGAAACTGGTTTTACAAGATCACTCCATGAACTGAGTTGGCGCATATTTTATTTAGGCCTTGGGCTGAGAGGCTTTTTGTTGTCAGGGCCTTGTGGAGCTTGAGGCTGGCATGTTTTGCCTTCTGTTCTTTCATTTCACCATTCACCATTTTCAGCATCACAGTGAAACAGTTTCAGTATCTAAGTGCACTATTCTGTTCGGATCTGCCTAGCAAATGCTAAAAAAGTGAGTTGACAATTTTGCTAGTTTCGCAGAGTAGCAAATTGCAATCTCTCTCTTATGCTTTGTACCTTACCTTGATGCTTAGAGCAAGAAGAGCTGCTCAGACTCCCAGGAACACGTTCCCAGATGCTAGCACAAACAGTGTTCCTGTTGCAGCTTTGTCATTTGTGAAGAAACTGCTGTCTTGTCACCCTTGGAAGAACTCAATGGTCTACAGCCTCATTATAATGTGGTCTGTGACTTCTCGTATATTTGAGTGGACTGCTTAAGCATTCTGTTCTTGCATGTAATATATTTAGGTCAGTAATAGGCCTTTCCCCCTTCTTTTGTTTGCTGAATTAAGCTGTTTCTGGGAAAATGTGAATGTTGTTGTCCCTGGTTTTCAGCATTCTTATGCTTGCAATTTGTTTGCTTTTACCTAGTGTATGTTTGGTATTCCCTTGATTTGCTGTGCCTTTGTACTGGTAATTGAGAGAGAAATAGCATACAAGGGCTGGTGGAAGGTATTGCTTTATTCGTTCTTGCAGTTCTACCGTATCAGCAGGCAGTTGCTGTTTGACATAAGATACAGAGCTTGGGGGACTTCTGGTCCCCAGAGTCACAGAAGTGTACGGCTAGAAGCCTTGTGAATGCACAGCAGCTGCAGTTCCACATCAGCTCTGCTTCTTGCTCTTATCTTCAAGGCATGTGTTTAAGTTTTCAGGACAGAGAAGAATGACAAGGAAGACAGTGTTATGTTTCCCACTGTAGAGGAGGAAACTAATTGGGAAAGTGATGTCTTGAGCATAGAAATCAAGAAAGGGCTTCCAGTACATCCAGTCTCATGCTTCAAGTCATAACCTTGGTGTCTTACTGAATAAATTGGAGCTGAAGGAAAATTTCAGATTTTGGTGACTGGAATCCCCTCATTCTGTCAGGCACATGTTTTCATAATGAAACTTCTTCCTGCCTGGGAAGTGGTACTCTCCAGCTCTGTGAATTTCACAGCAGTGTTTGGGGCAGCTTCTTTGCTCTGTAGTGACATGTAGAGCTCTGGATTCAGAGCCTTGGTATTTAAATTACCTGATGTGTTTTCATCCCCATTATCACCGGTTCTGTTTGTTAGTGGATGATATAAGAATATTCTAGCAGCAAATCCAAGATTCTGCTTGCAAGGATTTTTATGGCCATAAATGCTGTTTGGGGTTGTGTTTTGGTTTTCTTGTTTGCTCTTGTTGATTTTTGTTGTTGTGTTTTTAAATAGGGTACTTTTTCATACTTATATTAAGATGCATAAAACTGTTCCTTGTTTATGATGTAGATTTATATCTATGAGCAAATTGAAAGCTTACTGTATCCTTAGCACATCTAACTTGACTTTAAATTAACATGTGGAACAGAGGTGATAACGCAGGCTCATGTGGGATCAATTCATATGAGTTATGTGCAAATAGAAGAAATGGCTAAGGTGCAATTTATTTGATTTGTTTTCCTTCTCATAGGAATGTTTGAAAGTTACTTTGCAAGTAAAGAAAAATCTTTTGCTACTTACTATTTCTATGTTGCCTCTTAGAATAAATTTTCAGTAATCTCTCCTGGACTTCAAATTCTGTTTATTTGTTTTACAAGTGACCTTTACTTTGATAGCATTAGCTGGGACTTGAATCAGTTTACTTTAAAAGACTATATTAAATCTTTTTATAATAGCTTAATGCTCCTGTCACACAGTAGACTAGAAATCTAAATCGGCTCAGAATGGGCTACAGTGATGCTGCAAAGGGCAACAGATCTGACATTGCCGCTTTAGTGTCTAGTTCAACTCTAGTCTAAATGCATGCAGTATATGATGCTGTAGAGGAACTGGACATTCCCATGTAAAGCTGAAGTTCGTTCACGTGTAATTCATCTTCACACAGGAAAGAGCAGGGAGCTAGAATACCCTTAAGCAACAGAGACTGTTTTCTGTATCATCCTCTTCCTCTGTCCTGTAAGTTCATGTGGCTGCATAGTAAAAAGGATTGCAAAATGGTTCTGGTTTAAAACCACAGCACTCGTTGAGGAAGTGACTGATGTCTGTTTTCCATGATGGTCATTGTCACTCTTCCTTTCTTTTTTATCTTGATGCTTGTGTCTATTCAGGCATAGGATTAAATCAAATCAAGACCCTATGAGGGTAAACAGGACTTCGTGGAAATTGATGTTGCTGTGCTGTTCTCCCTGTAATAAATGGGAATAAAAAGCTTATACTGAGAATGCACTAGGAGTATACTGCACCATTGCTATGTATGTAACTCCTAGATACACACTTTATTTAAGTTAGCTCAGTTTAAAATTCATAGTTCATAAACTGTTTTTTGTTCTAGTACTCAAATAGAGATGGACCTTACATGTCCAGTGTCCCTTTTATGATATGAATAAATCCTTTAATTGGAATACTTAAAATGGTCAACTTGGCTTGATTTTGAAGCTAAAAATTCAATACTTCTCTGATTTACTGTTTTTTAATGGAGGTTCTCAAAATGGCTTGTATTTTGGGTGATGTTATGTGTGGCAAGAGAACTTCTCTTAGCTTAATAGTAATATTTTTTTTTACATAAGTTGAACTTTATGAAGTTGAATTTAGCATTGCCATCAGGAAGTAGTTATCTTGGACTGAATTTCTCATAAAATAGTTTTTATTTGAGGCTTCGCTGTGAAATCTGCTGCTTTCATGAAGTAGTTGACTATGTATGTATAACTCTTTATAGAGTGTCTTTAACTCTGCCCTTTTCCTGCAAAGGGAAATGGAGCGTCTTTGTGAATCTAAATGTGTCTATTCAGATACAAGGACTAGCACAGTTTATGCAATTTGCATATAGCTTTAATTTGCCTTGTAAAAGTATTTTTCCCTAATAATAGAAACAGTTTATCCTTATGTGTATCTGTCATTTGTCAGTAAAATTAATGTTAAAAGTATTTACGCATCTTGGTTTTCTGGTCTGAAAGTAATACAGTGCTTGCACTTCAGTGTAGGACTCAAGTGAGCTCTATCGTCTCATCCCAAGCTGAATGCAGCTGCTTTATGTCAGTTTTCTTTACTCAGCTGCTTTTGGGGAGGGGAGAAGGGGCAGAAGATGAGGCAAGGAAGCCTGTTTGTTGCTGCGTTCAGGTCTTGTGAAATTCATGTCGGAGCATCTCAACATTGTTCCTAACACCAGGAATAGTTGCAAAAAGATCTCGCTATTATTATTTTAGATTGATGGCATCAAAATTGCAGGGAAACTGCTCTGTTGAATTGCAAACTTGATCTGTAAATGGAGTAGCTCAGTTGTGGGAGGAAGATTTTTTTTTTTTGAGGATTGTGTTGGTGAGATTACATGAACTGTCCACAGAAGCCTAGTATGTGGTATCTCAGAACAAATACAGTCTTGTCTTGGAGCTATGTAGAAGTGCAACTTAAAAATCTGGAAGTACACTTAAAAATCTTCACTTTGTTCTTCCATTCTTTGGACTTCCCTGAATGCTGCTAACTTAGCTGAAGCAATACGTCAGATCTCACAGCTCTAGCTAGACTAGTTTAATTGAAAAGCTTAAGTGACCCTAAGCTATTTGTCTGCTGTATGAATGATGCTCTGAGAAGTAGTACATGTGCATAAACCTGGAACCGAACAAATCCACTAAGTTGCTGATAATGTTTAAAAATCAGCAAGAACTTTGGAGGAAGGATTTATACTGTACTATTTTAAACAATGATTTGAAGAAGTTTGTACTAATGGAGATACATATATATGAATTATATATTTTTTCCATATCAGAAATCTGATGTTTGCTCCTCTCTTACTATGGGGTCTGGCATGCAGAGTTAGATGCAGGAGTTTAAATTGTTACTGTCCCACTTCTGTATTCCAATGCCAGAAGTTGGCCTCATTGATGGCAGAGTTGATTGAAGGGCTCTTCAGGTTGTCTGCTTGGGCTCTCCCAGGCTAAATATACTACTCTAACCGGCAGGTTAGAGTTGACTTAGTGGTGTTATTTGTATAGAAACAAGTAACTGTTCTTTTTGAAGTCATGTGGCAGAATTATATATAGCAGTAAGTGCTAAGAGGAGAGAAGAAGGCTGTAATAAACTGCTGAAAAAGACAATTTTAAAGTACCTCATATTTTGATTAAAAGCCAAAGTAACTGGGTAGCAAGCAAAATGGAAAATAAATTATACTAGAAGCTGTGTATATATAGTAATGAGTTGTCCTGAAGATCTTTGCCAGCACAGGATAGCCTACAATTTAAAATGCGGTTTCATTGTAAGGCAGCATGTTGTTGTGCGAACCTCATAAAATGCAAGGTTCTTACAAAAATGGCTGAACATCGTTTATTGCATTATATATAAGAAGCTAAAAGGGTCATATAGTTTGAAAAAGATGAAACATCATAAGCTCTTAATAAATACCACTACATAGTAGTGGTATTAATACCACTATTTTTATCTCTTATGTTAGTCACTATTAAAGATTTTAGTGCCAAATGAGGCCAAACTTAAAGTTGAAAAACATCATTGTAATTTCATTACTTCCCTTTTTCTAAAAAGAAGCCCAGTGTGAGACAGGGGGAGAGAGAGAAAAATAATCACTCTCTGAAAACATCTTCTCTGCCTACATATACATTTATCTCTTCATATTTACTGCTGTGGATGATCATCTTACAGCTATGTTTGACCTGTGTCCCACTGAAAATACCTTCAGTACTTACTATCTTCAACAGTATTTGTTTAAAAAAAATTCTCTCGGTATGCAAGTAAATGCTTTTATGTGATCGTACTCTTTTGTAGCTTGGGCTATATGTGACTGCTTTCTTGCTTAAAACAGGATGGTCTTTGTGTGCTGGTAGGTTGTGATGAAAAAGGCTCTTCCTTGCAAGTCTCACTAACAAGAGTGATGCTTGAGGGCTCTGTCAGTTTTCAGTTGTTCAACTGTTTGACTTTTTTCCATTCTTGCAGTTTTCTGAACTCCCTGTGTTGATAAAACTTATCTTCTAGCTTGTCTGTATTCATTCCTGCTTAGAAATTTTGTGCTGCATCACACACTTTTTTTTTTTTTTTCCTTTTTCCTTTCTCCTTCCTTGTTCCTTTATTTTGGTCATCTTCAACTGATTTTAAATTCAGCTACTCTGTTTTTGTCTGGCAGTATTATCTCTGAAAGTGTCATTATTTCTTCAGAGAAGCAGATTTCATAATGGAATTATGAACTGGGATCATCCTATTAGTTTTGTCTATTAGAAATCATAGCAGAAGATTCGCTCTCCAGTTTTGAAGAACTTTCATCCATTGCTCTTGAAAGAATTTACCGTTAGCAGTATGGAACCATTCATAGTTCTGCTAAAAATGAACATAATTGGCATGATCTAATGTTCACTATTTTAAAATATTACTGCTTATTTTCAATATATTTGGGGGCTTCAGTGTCCCAGTTGAGAGTTCGATTTGAGTTACCACATAAATGCATGCTCCAGAGTGCTTGAGTAGTGTAATGAATGCTCCAGAGTGCTTGAGTAGTGTAATGATGTGGACGAATACCAGTGTCACTTTCAGTTTGCTGATTTTCAAAAAAATACTGGTGACGGGCTGGAGTCTCTGGGAGAGTGCGTTTCTGTAGTGTTGTGCTTTCATGCCACTGTAGAAAGTGTTCTTTTTCTTTGATTTTAAAATGTATTTTTAAGAAAGGATAGGAAAAATCCCTTTCCTTTACAGAGATGCGTTTGCAAGGGATGAAAATGCTGCTTTTTCCCTTTGACAGTATTTGTGTTTAGTATCAGCAATTATATTTTGAAGATATATGGAGACACAGCAGTGTTTAGAACACAATTTAGATTTTAATTTATGTTTAAATTGTAAGTGGGATGAGCGAATACAGGAAAGCTTAAATAAAACCTTGCAGTCAAGAACAGTACACTGAGGAGTCTAAGAAAAAGTGGTGTATTTTGTTAAGCAGTGCTCCATGTGCTTACTGTCCTGAAAGCTGCTTCCTTGCTTTGTTATCATAGATTCACTTGATTATTACTGTATTTTTATTTCTTACTACTTTTGCTTTAAGATTGCTTCACTAAATAGTACCCCTTACGCAGATAAGATACTTGCATTACTGCTTCTGCATAGCCTGGATTTAAAAAAAAAAAAAAGTTTCAACCATGTGCTAGCAGGAGTTTTGAATGCCTTTTCCTGCCATTTTCTCCTTGTGTCATGCTAGCTGGGTGTTATCTTACAAAAATAAACACTTTTAATAGTAGCTGCCATTGTTGGGCTGGGCGTAGCTGCTGTGAGCTTGGCCACGTCTAGACAAGGGGACAGAGTCAGGCAGCCCCAAACCACTCCTCCTTGTTCCGCGCAGAGGGCACCTCAAGTAACCTCCCAAGAGCTCTGGTGCTGAGGAGCTGAAGTCTGCATCTTCATGGCAAGATCGCAATCTATCCATGACTTTATCCCAATAAGCAATATCCTGGCTCCAGTACTCGCTTAATTTAACTTGTAATGGAGGATTTCAATAATAAATCAAAGTAATGATACTAGTTTCCAATAAAACTTTAGATGGGAGTTTCCTCTCTTTTCACATAGCTTGTCCATCTATTTATAAAATGGAACATTAGCTTAAAAGATGGAATATCCAGTAAGAAAACCAACCCCACGGAAGGGAGTCCAAGTTCATGACCAAGAGAGCTCCTGAATGCTACTTTGATACAACAACTAGATGAGAGTAATAATAACAACTTAAAGAATTACAGTCTTTTGAAAAGAGTGGGTTTGGGTTTTCATTTCTCCCTTTATGCTATTTACTGTCTAAAGAATTATTAAGACATGTATTTCTTATGCTGTATTATAAAAATTCCTATCAAAGAAATGTAAGCTTTTCTTGTCTTTACTTTCTTCTGTGATTTGTTCTGGAGTGTCTCTTTCTGAGAGAATTTAAAATTCTCATTTCAATCTCAGGACTCTCAATTTCTGCTGGTAATTCTGCTGTTTTGAACAGTGCTGGAATTATTTTAATTCCCTTTGTTTATAATTTCTCCTTTCTTCTTTCAAAGTACTAACATAACTAACTCAAATTAGTATTTTTTTCTCACAGCCAATATGCAGACATACAATGAATCTACATTGAGTGCCCTTTGATTTATAGTTATTTATAGTGTATTTTAGTTCTGACCTGTCCACTTGCATGTTAACCCATTGCATTTCACTCAGTATTCCTGGTTTAGGTTTGACAGACTTCAAGGTCTGAATGTGCAACTCGGTGCTAAAGAGGTTAAACTGTGTGCCACACTTCAAGAACTTGAGGCTGCTCTGCATGCAGGTTGTTGAGTAGATGAAATAGGACAAGGTGGAAACTTGGTTCTGTGCTTCTGAAGGGAAACAGAAGGGCTCTTGCAGTCCAGCCTAGCGAATAATAATAATAATAAAAAAAAACGGTGCTTAGGACCCTTCTCGTGTTGTGCAGGTGAACTATTTGCATTGCTGCCACTATTTCACATTGCAGACTTTTTTTTTAATCACCTTAGTGCAGCTCTCCAGGTAATTCTTGCCCGTATGAGAGACAGGGATGGAGGCCAAGCCCGAGGGTGGTTCTTAGTGGCCCCGGAGTGAACTGGACATACTGACTCCTGTTCTCTGGGTATCTGAAGCTTGACGTACAGTAATAAACTTATTAAAGCTTTGAAAAGAGTACAGTTACTAGTGGTTTCAGGTCGCTGTGTGTTGACACAAATAATTTATGTGCTTTCTGAGAGAGTTACTTCCAAAAATACTGCTCTTAAATGGAATAAGCTTTTAGTTTAGGTTCTAGTAAGGAAAAATCTTGGACTCTTACCAAACTTATTGTTCTGAAAGCAAAGAGTTTGAGGTGTCGTGTGTTTGAGCTGCTGACTGTACATTTTGAATGTGCTATAGTGTGTGTATGTGTGTGTATGTATGCTTTGATGCATCCCAGTTAGTACTGGAGACTAAACCAGAAGGATTAGAAAGACCTGGGATCTGTTGCAGCCCTTGGTTCAGGTGTCTAACAACAGGCTTCTTAAGAAAACTACTTAAAACCTACTTCATTAGGTTTGCTGCAAATACCTGGGATACATAGAGGCCAGTTATTTGGCTTGTTATGCAGCAGTACTCATTTCCAATGAGCAGTGAGTAGTTTCTTCCATATTTTCATGTTCTCTGTGGACTTGTTTCCCATTTACAGGAAAGTGCTGGATGAAAGAGGATACACTGGCTACATCAAAACTACTTTGATGTAAAGATAAACTGGCTCTCACCTGCTCCTATTTTCCATCAGAAAGCTGCATGGAAACCTGTCTGATGTTAAACTCTCTACATTTCCTTTCTTCCAGAAATTTTGAGTCATTGGTGCATAGAGACCCAGTTGTTAAAACGTAATTGTGCAATAGCTGTTTGCAAGTGTGCAAAATTGAGATGGGAGGGTGAGAGGGGTGGGTGGGTTACATTTTGCTGTCTGTCTTGCAAAAGGTGTTACATTAGGCTGTTTCCATGCAGTACATTAATATTATACATAGTTTTGTAGTTCACGAAGCAAATAGTTCAGAGAGAATAATGCAAATATTAATGCAGACAGTTGGACACATTCATTAAAAACCAATAGTTATCACACTATAGTGCAGCTCCCAGTGCACTAAATAGAGAGGCTTGGTACTTCACAACACCAGTTTTAGCTCCAGTTTCCCCCATGTCAGCCTAGCATCTAGCTCTGAGTTCATGTTTGAGTTGTGAAAGGAGGGTGTTGCTTTCGTATGTCTCTTTCACCTGCTGTTGAATCCTCTTACTGCTGTTCAGATCAAGCACTGCTGAGATGAGTGGTCATTAAGCACCTGTTTAACTTGACTGACGACTTAGGCAGCTTTTGCTGCATCAAGACCAGAATGCTCCCTACCTCGCAAGACCAAGTCCTTGGGGAAGCTCGCAGGGTGTTTGTACTGATTTCTTGCAGCAATGCTGAAGGCAGCAATATGAGTGCTCCCTCGAGCACTGCAGCAAAGGCCACCCATGCGAAGCTCCTGCTGCTGGGAGGAGGTGGGGCTTCTGCTTTGGAGAAGTACTGAGGGCTCAGACTGTACAGGCCGTGCAATATGGATGTACTCAGTTTGGTGCAGTGACAAAGATCCTTTTGATAGTGAAGTTATTAATTTATTTTAAAGTAAGGAGGGGGAAAAAAACTCTTTAAAGATTATAGAAGTGTTGCTTTCATTTTATCTTAAGGATTTGGGTGTGTTCTCAGTTTGGTGTCTTCCTGCTGCTGCAGTGTCTTACATTTATTTTTTTTCTCTGTATTTTTTTGTATGTCACTCAAAGATATTTTTCGAATGTCATTAATGTAACTTTGAAAGTAAGCCAGCATTACCACTTAACCTCTAGAAAAAAAAATGTTTGTTTAAGGTAGTATTTTTTATTTACAGCCTTTTAAAGTATTTAATCATTAGACATTCTTTTAAGCATCTATAATCAGACTTGTTAACAATCTGTTAACAATGTATTTACATCTCGCTTGAAGAAAGGGGGGAAAGTATTTTGTTTAGGGTGTCCATCTGCTTATTGCGTTTCAGCACTACACAGGAAAAGCCATTTCCTGTCTCAGAATACTTTGTTTCCTTTGTCTCTACAATGAGGAAAAAAAAAAACCATAAATGTGCTTTTTGACCAGTGAAAACCACGCATTTTTCTAAGTAAAGAACTAATAAGTGAGCCTTATTGATACGTTGCTGATGAACAGGCATTTAAAATCACAGAGCAAAGTGAAAGACAAGGACATAATAATAATATAGAGGTTATGCCTTTCATAGCCTAATGTGAATTACCTTCTCTGCAATAAGACAGTTGGCTTAATAAAGTGTTTTTTTTTTTTTTTTTTTTGAAAGACAGCACACTTCCTGAAGGTGTTTGTGTGCTGCTCTTTAAGAACATGGTTTTCTGGGTGATTTAGCAGATAGCTCAACAGAATCGGGAAATTTTACCAAACTGTTCGTGTTTGTTGTTCAGTATCTGAGAGTGTTTTGGGAATTTTTGTTAATATTGTTGCTAGCGATTACAGGCAGCTACTTTGCTGTGGATCAGAAGGTATGAGCCAGATGGATTGCACTTTCATTTTGCAGATATGCCTTGCTGTGAATTTCACTGTCCTTAGAGCTGACTAGAAGTGCATATGAGTCATTGGTCGTTCAGAAAGCAGCTCTCGGGGACAGTAGCCTTCCTTTCGTGACTTATGGTTTAAACATGCTGGGTAGTAGCTTACAGGACCCCTCTTTTTTGAAGAGCAGTTTCTTTCATCGGATTGCATAGTTGCAAGCGGGTGTGTCCTATGAAGATGAAGCCTAGCATTAATTTTTTTGCATTGTGTAAGTTGCTCTAAAATATGAGTTTACAGTTGCCAGTAAATGCATGAATAATCACAACACTTCTGAAACATTTTGGGAATGACATATGGGTTGATCTTTCTATTGGTTATACGTTTGCCAAGATTTGCCTTTGGATTGAGTGTCCTGTAGTTCAAGCAGTAGGCATATTCTAATGAAATGTGCCTTTAAACAGGTATGCTCCAAACTGCAAAATACATAATTCATCGCAGTGATGGGCTTACTGTAGCCTGTTGGAGTTAAGTGTTCTAGTAATTGCATTGTGTGGGGCGGGGAGGACAGGGGGGGAATGGCGCAAGATTTAAGAGTGCTGTGGTATTACGCTCTGACTAAAAATAACTGTATTCATGCTTATGAAAATTCTTTTTTCTTTCATGTAGCCGTGACATGGAGAATAAAGAAACCCTCAGGGGGTTGCAGAAGATGGATGACCGCCCAGAAGAGCGCATGATCAGGGAGAAACTCAAGGCAACGTGTATGCCAGCCTGGAAGCACGAATGGTTGGAAAGAAGAAGCAGGAGAGGCCCTGTGGTAAGTGACATTCAAGGAAGGGCAGTATCTGTAATTATTACAAATGGAAGGCACTGAAAGTTGTAGGCATTCTTTTAGGACCTTTATCTAAGCAGCTCATGGACTTTTAGTTTTGATCCTTTTGTTCATTTTAATGAGCTGTTTTAACAGGAAATTGTGGGCAACTTTCTGAAATGTACACGTGTATTAAATTTTACTAAGGCAGGGGGAAGCCAAAAGCTGAGGTTAATATGAAACATGACTGTATCAACACTGCCCTCTAATGTCAGCAACTACAGGAGCTATTATGATTTTTACCTAATGAAGGACTTGCAGTGAGTACAAAACTGCACTGGGTTTATTGTACTCCTGTGTTTTTAAGGGTCTCATGATTTTACATATTACAAGTGCAAAACCCAGCAGCTTAAAGCGTGTCGGACAAGATAGTTTAGCTTTTTACAATAGGAAACTGTCATTCCCATGCTCAACCATTTTTCTTCACATTTCTTGGATTTTTTTTTTATAATCTTCTGTGCTCCAGATTCTCAATTACTACCACTTTAAGCTAAGTGCCTTTTTCAAGCATCAGCAATTGGTAACAGTGACCTGTTCTTAGACATGTGTGTTTGCCTTCTGATCTTTTGGGGAAGAAAGGAAGCATTGCATTAATTAGTAGCATTCATACAGCATTCAATCTGGTGACTTTCCAGTGTAAAATAAACAGTGCTTGGATTAAGAATATAGATCTAAGTTTTTCCTTTCTTAGGCAGTGCTCTCACTGGTAAGCAGCAAATGCCTAATCCTCTGTATAGCCTGCTTCAAATGGGATCTCTTGAACAGTCTAGGAGAGTGTCTATGGCTGCATTGCTTGAAGCTTTCTTCTAGCTTTGAGTCAAGCCTCTAAACCATGAATAAATTCCTGTAGAGTTAGCCCCTGCCAGATATTAATACTAAAACCTAAGGAATTTGCAGACTCCATATGTGTAAGTAATGAATCAATTATGTAATGCTGCTAACCCAAGTTCTGATTAGTTTGTTTTGCTTTTATGTGCAACAATTATTTTTGAAACTAATACACATGGTTGAATTCTTGAAAGGTGGTGAAACCTATCCCTGTGAAAGCAGATGGATCTGAAATGAGCAAACTGTCTGTAGAATCTCAGGCTGAAGGACAGAGCATGGCTGCTTCACCCACGCAGAAAGGGAGACGTAGCCCTTCTCCCAGCAGCTCCTCTTCATCATCCTCGAGGACTGTTAAATCTGAATCACCAGGAGTCAGAAGAAAAAGGGTATCTCCAGTGCCTGTAAGTCATGAACTATAGTGTAATTATTAATTTTGCTACTACATACTCAGTTTTGGAGATACGTGTGTTCTGGTAGCTTGATTGCATAAAGAGATGCAAGGAGTTTGTTTGTTCTGTAAGTCTTGAATGTCAGTTTTCCTGGCAGATATGTTCCCTGTGGGGATAGGTGTGTTGATACTGGACTGAGATTCCTGCAGAGAGGAGTTACCAGTATGCTCTTTGTGATTCTCTGCTCCAGGTCTGTTCTTTATGTACGTGTTAGGGAACCTTTAGGTATATCCATTCTTACAGTGCTTTCTAAAATCATATATCATTGTGTTCAAGAAGAGCAAGACTGGTATATTTTTAACTCTAGTAAGTGGCTTCACTAGAGAAGATCAACAATTGAAGAGTTGAGCAGATTAGATGTAGATTATTTTTATAAAAACATTCATCCACACTTATTCTTTGGGTGACTCATTTACTACAGTTTCACTGTGAAACCGTAAGAATAGGATCTTATTCTTTTATTTTACTGCTTTTATTTTTCTTATTCATTTATTTTACTGCTGTTCTGAGCTGGGGGCAAAATAGAAGTTACAGCTCATAGTACAGCTCCATACCTCTTGATAGGAGAAATTCAAATTTAAAAAAGAAAGTATTACCAAACCATTTAACTTGGACTTTGCTCAATTTTTGCTCTCTTTCTTTTTGTTTTATATTAACTGTTCATTTGAAAAAGTGAAGTCTGTCCTGTAATTAAGTGATGGACAGTGAGTCAGCTGCAACTTTGTGTCATGATCTAAAAGTCAAAGTGGATGTCAGTCAAAGCAGAAAACCTGAAATCAGGCAGAGTTATTAACTCATGTTAGAACTCATATAAGACATTGAAGAAAACTTTAACAAAAGAGTCGGTTCATTTGGTGGTGGCAATTTATTTACCATAATCAGAAATAGCACTTTGAGCTGAAGGTTGTTTTCATTGTGAAAAGGAGAGGAAGAGGTATCCTTTTTCCTTCTCTTTGGAGTTTCTTACTCTGCAGTTCATTGACTACATGTCCCCTCTTATAAACTCTAGTCATAATGGTATGATGCTAATATATTCACAGATAAAGAAATCCTGTCTTATATAATAACTTCCTGTGTTGCAAATCATCATGATGACCTTCTGGTTGAATTTTACCTCCTAATTCAGTAAAACAGTAAGACTGCCAGTGAAGAATTGCAAATAGAGGTGGTTTAAGAGATTCCTTTTCTGTTGTAATGGCAACGAGCTTATTATATTAAAAAAAAAAAAATTTATTTTTCTATCTGCTGCTTTTGCGCATGGAAGGTTATTTTTTTAAAATTCATACGGTCTAAGTAGGTTGTAGTTTCTGCAGGTTTTGGGAACCCTCTCTATCTTTGTCAATGAATGAAATAGCCAAATTTACTGTCCCGGCAACATTTGATGGGAACCACTTCTGTAGTTTCAGAGTGGCCGAATAACACCACCCCGAAGAGCTCCCTCTCCAGATGGCTTCTCTCCTTATAGCCCTGAGGAAACAAATCGCCGTGTCAACAAAGTTATGAGAGCCAGGCTGTACTTGCTCCAGCAGATAGGACCCAACTCTTTCCTAATTGGAGGAGACAGCCCTGATAACAAGTACAGGGTGTTTATTGGGCCTCAGGTGAGAACGTTCTTGTTGTAGGCAGCTTTTAATAATTAATAGCTGGTCTTGAAAAAACTTAAAAAAAATAAAAGAGAGAGAATAGATGAAGTGAGAGTCACAAACCAATGTTAACTGGAAACATTTAAAAGATATAATGTATGCACATGCAGTGGGAAGTTACTTCTCATTGTACTTCTCATTCCTATAAATGGATCCTAATTATATATAATATATAATTATATGCATAATGTATAAAGTGTTTTGGCTGAAATTTGGCACTTTGATTTTCCTACTTTCTCATGTGATGTGAATTTATTTCCTGTAATCATGGGATATCTATATAATGTGTAACAAACACATCACTTTCCTTAAGGGTGTGATAATGTATTAATACCCATTAAATAGACATTTCCAATACTCTGTGATGCTGCCTTTGGGAACACCTAGGGTTTTGCATAAATAGAAGCAGCTCATTTAAATTTAATTGCTGTTGTGTTACAGATGTCCAGTTACATGCATAAATTCTGTTCTGTATTAATAACAGCAATAGCTTCTAGTTGACTGTCATCTGTTTCTTGTATATATTTCACAATGATGTTTTGAGAATTAACACTTTCTCCTGAGATATTTGTGTCCAATATATAAAATGTTATTTTATGCTAACTGCATGTTCACTTTTTTAGCAATTGGCATTGTGCACCTCTCTGTTATGCACTTAAATGTGTAACTACCAAGACAACACAACCCTGACTCACTAACATGCTTTTTTTTGCAGACATGTAGCTGTGGGCGTGGAACGTTTTGCATCCATCTGCTGTTCGTTATGCTGCGAGTATTCCAGCTGGAGCCCTCCGACCCGATGCTGTGGAGAAAGACTCTGAAAAACTTTGAGGTAGTCTGATATGTCTAACAGATCTAAAATAAAATCTGGGTAAAATCTTTAGCCTGTTGTTTTAAAGTAGAACACTGTGTTGCTTATCATAGCAACACACATGTATGCTTTTGATTATATTGTTAATTCATTTTTAAGAGCTCTTTAAATAGACAAAAATCTGCAAATAAAAGGAATAACTAAAATTATAGAGTTTTTAGTTTAGTGAATAATATGAATCTTGTGGGTTTTTGCCTCAGATTAGTATATTGTAACACTGATAGTTGGAAGGTAAACAGAATAAGGATGTTCATAAGTATTGGTGTGCATGTAAAGCTATTAGTAATTTTTAATAAACTGCTTTTTTAAACAATGTTGCTTGCAGCCTATTTAGTAGTGAGATTTTGGAAATTCTTGCTACTACTGTTGCATCTAATGTATTATTGTGAAGATTAAATTTTGTTTTTAAATGGTAGTTTAAGCTTTTGTATCATTACATTTACACACAAGTTATTCATAGCATAAATACGACTGTTGCTGTCTTTTTCTGATGTCAGGTTGAGAGTTTGTTCCAGAAATATCACAGTAGGCGTAGCTCGAGGATCAAAGCTCCATCTCGTAACACCATCCAGAAGTTTGTCTCACGCATGTCAAACTCTCATACATTGTCATCATCTAGTACTTCCACATCTAGTTCAGAAAACAGGTTAGTATTTTTCTAAATAAATTAAACTATTCTGCATTTTTTTTCTGATTTTGGAAGTTTAGAATCACACAGTTCACCTTTGTTTTAAAGCTGCTTTCGCTGCTTTCATATCAACTCACATTAAAGCTCTATATTTACCAACAGTCAAAAGTCAAGCATACTAAATCATTCTAAGTGGGCATATTCAATTTATATCTTATGTTTGAAGAGAAGGAGAGAAAGGGAAAAAATAAAAATAAGGAGAATTGGGAAAAGAATTCTTTGGATGTATTGTGGATTTGGGAAACTTTAGAAATCTAAGTGATCCTGTTCAAGCCTGGAACGTTTAGTAACTTTGGAAACCTATGTATCTGTATGCATTTGTTCAGATACAGCATGCATGCAAATGTTAACAAATGAAAAAATAAGATGTTTTTTCTCTTGTCCTAATCACATTTGAAAGCAAGCTCCATTATGGAGAAATATTTATGTACCTGTGACAATATGTTGAAAAATTTCCAGGTAAACATACTCTATGTGTGGTTTTAAAAAATAAAAAATAAAAAATAGAAGTATTTACGCTCCATTTAGAATGGATGACTGAACTGTTTTAAGGAAGTCATTACATTATGATGATTTTTATAACATGTTTAAAGATGCCTTATTTATGAATTTTAACTGATGTTTGATTCTTTGGGCTATTCCTAACTCTTATTTGAGTGCTTTTGTTTGTGTTCTTTTTCTTGACTTTTACAAAGATTTGATTTAGTATTTTGCCTGTTAATTTGTTACTGGGATGAATGAACCAGCCATACTGAGAGACACCCAAAACAGAGACTTTCTTTAGTGAAAGTAAGAAGTACCTTGGTGTGTTACTTTGACAGTAGTTTGTGTCACTGGTTCAGTATGTAGGCCAGTATGTTTAGACAGGTTTGTAATTCTGATGTTCAGATTGTGACCTTAACTTCACACTGCCTCATACTTACTTTTCCAAATGTCAAATCATTTCACTGTAAATAAATTCTACACACCACCTGGTGAAATACAAGATGGATTCTGAAATACTAGTTTCTTCTATATAGATATCTTGTCCAGGAAGACTTTTTTTCCATAGGAATAACTTAATGAGCTTATGGATTTCACTGTGTCAATTCTAATTTTTGGTAGGAATAGAGGTTTTTAGGCTGTTTGCTAGTATAACTGATGATTAGCTCACAGCATAATTGGTTCAATGAGATAGACTGACACAGTATAGCAATCTAATTCTGTGTGATATAAATTATAGTGAACAAAAGTATTACTTTCACTTGGAATAAGCTTAGTTTTGTAAATCATTGTGACTTGCAGTTTTTTGGTTTGCTACTAATTCTTCAAAAAATAAAAATAGAAAAATTCAGTTCCACAGCATAAAAGCACATTTTCTTTGTAAACTTATTGTGGATTTTTTCAAGGGAAATAAAATGCCAGCCATTTAAAATGCAAGGAAATATATTGTGTGTGTACATATTCTATTTATATATATATATATATGTATATGTACTTTTATATATATATATATTCACTTCTACATAAATATATTGTTATTTTTAAGATTACTATTTTGAACATTTCTAAACCAATATAGGGCTCTTGCAAGCTATATATAACAATCTGTTTTAGACACATGCCAATTTTAACTTTTTTATGACTAATATTAAGATTCACATTCAAATGAAGTGCAAAAGACTAAGTTTATTTCTTTTCACTTTATCTTTAAGTTTTTGAATATTTTTTTCTAGTGAAATCTCTGATTATATCTCATTTTAATTATTTAGGGAGGATAAATAGAAACAACATCTAAGCCTGAGTTAAAAGTTTTAATCTACATGGAATGTGGTTTTCTTGGGTATATGAATCTGTTTCTGTGCACGGTAGAAAAATGAGGGTGACTTATTTTCTATTAAAATTTTTGACTTCAGACCCGAATCAAATAAAATTTAGTGCAGTGTTCTGTGACGAGTTTAAAACTTTTTGAACCAGTGCCCTGGAAGACATTTTCTCGTTGCTCTCCTTTAATATATAAACTTCTTAACTTTTCAAAATCAACCTACCAGTAAAAAAGTAAAGGCTGGTTTGTTTAAAGAAGCCTTAAGGAGGAAAATACAAGTGCCTAAGGCTATGCCTTTCAATCCCTAATTGGTATCTGACCTAGTTTGAAGACATGTTGTGTGTTTTTATGACTTTCCCCTTCCTTTCAATGGTGTAGTGTCTGTACTTGGTGCTTCCACAATTTTGGTTCCTTACTTACTCGGACATCTGGTGGTTGTTTCTAAATTGGAGGATTTTTTTTTTTTCTTTTGAAGCTGGTTTTGAATTCTAATACACCATTTTTATGATTGCAAATATCTGTTTTTTTTATAGTATGAAGGATGAAGAAGAGCAGATGTGCCCCATTTGTTTGTTAGGGATGCTAGATGAAGAGAGCCTGACTGTATGTGAAGATGGCTGCAGGAATAAGTTACACCACCACTGCATGTCAATATGTATGTTGTCATCTTTGTCTCAATTCCAGTACCTGTATATACTCAAGCAACTAAGATTTAATATTAAAAAAAAAAAAAAAAAACCTTAAGTGGAGAACATAGCTCTTAAACTTTGGCATTGTTTAGGTATTTATAGTTCTTGGTTTATCAGTTGTTCAGGAATAAAGTTTGTCATACAATGTTCTATTGGGGAAAAAAGTTAATTGCAAGGCTGGGGGTTTGATCCTGTGTCACCTGGGAGAGAAGATGAAATTTAACTAGAGCGAGATTAGCAGCAGACATTTACCCCTCTTCTACTTCTCACTAAACAGCTTGAAAGCCCTCCACTATTAGCGTGAGTTATCTAAGTATGATAGAATGCTTATGTACTACCTTACATAAATAGTCGCACAGTTTGCTTTAAGAAATAGAAGTCCATCCTCAGTATTCTAATTCTTTTGAGGGGGGAAAGAACTGTTTCTTTGAGATATAAAAAGACCTGTATTATTCCAGTTAATGATTTTTAACATCATAATGCGAAAACTGAAAGGCTTCTGCACTCAAAAAAAAAAAAAAAAAAAAAAAAAAAATGCTGCACATAGGTCTGTTCAGATGAGTATTTTTCCTGAAATTGATCTTTTTCAATGAAATCCAAAAAGAACAATCCCATCTTCTAGCTTGATATGCTGTAAACCTAAAATAACAATTTTCTTGTTGCTGTATTCCAGGGGCAGAAGAATGTAGAAGAAACAGAGAGCCACTTATATGTCCTCTTTGTAGATCTAAATGGAGATCACATGATTTCTATAGGTACGCACTTAGTTTAGTGTAGTAAATTATTCATTTCTGAATGTTTGACTTACATTCCTAGATACTCTTATTTACCTCAGCAGATGTTTCTCATGTTAATTCATATTTGTTGTTAACTTTATAGTCACGAATTGCCAAGTCCCGTGGATTCCTCCGTTCTTCGTGTGGTTCAACAGCAATCTGTGCCTGGATCTCAAAGAAGAACCCAAGATAGTAACTTTAACCTTACTCATTATGGGGTCCAGCAGATCCCATCTGCCTATAAAGACTTAGCTGAGCCATGGATTCAGGTAACTTTACCTTGTAAAAGGAATTTCAAATCTAAAAGCTGATTTTGAACTGTTTTTGTCACTTGTGGTGAATTATAACTCAATCCCTGCAGCTCCTATTTGCAAACTGCAAGTGTGTTCTGGAGAATCTGTGATCATTGTGGCGAATGGCCTGCAATGAAACACACTGAAAACCATTATGCCTTTCTGTCACTTCTTTTGGTCGTTTGAGGAGCTTGCTTTTGGAAGAGTTTGGAATAAGGAAAGTTCTGTTTTGTTTAACATCTCCAGTTTTGCTTCACTTAAAGAGAAAAAAATGCAAACCACCCACAGGAGCTTGAGTTGAGTTTCTTTTGGTATATGTAGAGAAAAGAATGAGTTTCTTGACCCTCTTCAGACAGAATTAGTAGCATCATGTATTTATTCTCCATTTCTACGTAGTGAAACAAAATATTGTAACAGGATGGCCTTTTGTGTTTGTTCAGAGATGAGAAACAAAATGGAAAGTAGGACAGCTTGAGGTAGAGCTATGGGAGACTTCTAATGTATGAATGTTTAACTCTGGCATCAGTTCAGAGTACTTGTAACAGTTGAAAAACTTACTCTGAATCACATCACAGCTCCACACCTAGTTGGGTGCCTGTACAGTCCTCCTTCCCTGACTTCTGTTCAGCAGAGTATTTGGAGAACTGATGATTGTATAGCATACATGATTGTGTAGGATGCTTCATTTCCATCCAAGATATTTTTAGAATACAGTATATCCACTGTCATACTTTTGCTGTCAGACTTCATAAGACTTCTTTTTTCATCTGAAGCATTTCTTTGCTCTTTTTGGCTGCTTTTTTCAAGTACTTAAGTTGCGGTGGTTGGTTTGACAGTGTTACTTTTTCTCTTTGCAGGTGTTTGGAATGGAGTTGGTTGGCTGCTTGTTTTCTCGAAACTGGAACATACGAGAGATGGCACTGCGACGTCTTTCACATGATGTTAGTGGTGCTCTATTACTGGCTAATGGAGAAAGCACTGGAAATTCTGGAAGCAGCAGTGGGAACAACACAAGTGCTGGAGCTGTAGGAGCGGCTAGTGGGTCATCTCAGACCAGTATCTCAGGAGATGTCGTAGTGGAGTCCTGCTGCAGTGTGCTGTCCATGGTCTGTGCCGACCCTGTCTACAAAGTGTATGTTGCTGCTTTAGT
>JAUBNY010000700.1:8745848-8765811 GCA_032275445.1 Crypturellus soui
CTTATAGACACTGATCAGGTCCCCTCTCAGCCTTCTCTTCTCCAGGCTAAACAGGCCCAGCTCCCTCAGCCTCTCCTAATAGGGCAGATGTTCCACACCCCTGATCATCATATTCACTTCTACAGTGAATCCCTAAGTAACATATTTTTTCTGTGTTACTGTATACCAGCAATGATGTGTTGTGCTTCTTGAACAAATCTGAATGACTTGGGTGTCTCAATCTTTGCATTTGCATTAGATGTTTCTCAGCATGAAGATCTTGTAATGTAGCCTTTTTTTTTTTTCCCGCTCTTTATTCCCACACTTATGGAGGTTAAATATTCATTACTGGAAACTTGTTTCCTGCATATACAGACTCTTTTAATAGTTTGGTGTTACAAGGCTGTATTCAGGGTAATTTCCTATTCCATGGTGAGAATGAATATGAACCTAGTTTGAAAGTGCAGGATAATTTAAGCAAAAAGGTTTGGATGGGTTCAAGTACCAGCAGGCTGGTTAAGTAACCAGTTTTACTTGTTGTTATTAAAAGTGTTGCTATTTGCCCTGCAACTTTCCTACCAATGAGGGGAACGTTTTTGAAGATGCATATAGTTTAAATACTGAAATAAATGTTATTTACAATAATTTCTCTGCAGGTTTGCTTTCAACTGAATTGCTACTTCCTCAGAGAAAACCAAGATGGACAGAACAACTTAATTCAAAAGTCAGTGGTAATTTTATTAAATTCTTCACCCCTCCACCATTATTCATAAAAGTTTAAGTAATTAAAGCATTGTTGGGTAGACTGTAGACTGAGCCTGGTAGAGCTGACCATAGTAGCCACTTTTTCTTAAGGAATTTCAGAGCTTCTGCAGTACTAAGCTACCAGTAATAATGCAGAGCAATCTAAACAAGTGGACCTTCTAAAGAATGCTGCAAAAATGTTTGGGAAGCTGTTTTGTATTTGGAGCCTAGTAGAGCATGAGAGAGTGAGTCTGGGAATTACTGTGGTGTTTTTCTTTTTTTGTCTGAATTACTTGGCCACAAGTAAAAGCGTTACATTTAAATCAGTATTTTAAATATATTTTTAGGATTGCTGAAGTAATTCTATTGTGAATTGTCTTGTCAGTATCGAAGAGTTTGTCTTGACTTCAGTGTTTTGGTTTATTTGGATGGTCTTTCAAATATGTTTCTGTATTTTTTCAAATACTTGTTTATTTTAACTGCTGTTTTAATTTTGCACTTTCAAAAACATGCCCTTTTGAAAACATGAGGGCTCTGGGAACATAACTAGAAATCTCCTGCATTAAGACAGAAGGAGACTTCATTGGGTCTCTTACTGGAATTGGGAAGTGATTGCTTAGATGGGCTGAACTGAATCAGGTGTAGAAGTAAAACACAAAAGGAATATTACCTTCCTCCTCCTTAATAGTTTGTGTTTTGCTTCAAATAATTTAGTAAATGAAAACAGCAAGCATAAGTGACCATCTCATTAAACTTTGTCTGTTGCTTTCCCATCATGCAGTAAAAGAGTGACTCTTAGAAAAGTGAGTTCTCTCACTTTGTCCAAGCTGTTAACTTTCAGGGATGTGGGAAGAAATGACAAGAGGTTTTCGTTGAGATCAGGGAGCTGTGGAACACTTACTGTTCAGAGTGATTTCTTACTCAGGACTCTTGTTTCTCTAAGTGTTGAAATGTTTGCCTTTTACTCTTTAACTCTTTTATTACATGCATTTGGATACCAATACAAAACTTTTTTCCTTTTTTTTTCTTTTTTTAAATTTCTTTCCCTCATTTTGCTTGGGTTTTACTGCAGAATTGCAGTTTTTATGTGTACATATGTATTTGGTATTCACGTGTGATTTACTCTGAGCAAGATTCGTAGTATTGGCTGAGGCCTCTTGAGAAAATGCCTGTCCTGCTGGTCCATTTCTTCTTTAGGTTTTTAGGCAGTGCTGACAGTCTGCTAAGTGGTTTGCAGACAGGTATGAAGATAAGGTCTCTCTGCCCCATAGAGCTTATACTTTAAGCCTTGTTGTAAACATGGCTTTTGTATTGGAATAACGTCAACAGCTTGGTTCTTTTACTGATACAATAAAATCCTAAAATGGATATGTTTGTATTGTAAAGGTGTCTTAAATGGTATGAGTTGCTCTACTGTAGGAGTGAACTGTGCAGTTGGAAGCTTTTAAGTGTAAGTAGAGTTTAAACTTACAGCAAGAATGAAGTGTGGTGAAATCTGTAAATTGGTATAGAGAAACTAGGGAAATTGTGCAGATTTGTTAGCACTTTACAAGCTAATATACTTAAATCTTTTTTTTCCTAACCTTCCATTTTTTGAGTTTCTTCTGTGGATGAAACAGTTTGACAGTGTTGGTCCATCCATGGAGGCCCTCAGTATTACATTTGCACTCAACAAACTAGCTCTTTATTTTTTTGCTACTATGTGTAGATGGGAGAAATCTGGTGCCAACTCTTCTACAATCCCTTCCTTTGCTGCTTTGGGTAAGCACAATCTGGGAAACAACTGAAATTGCCCTTCTATATCTGGTATATGTCAAAGATACCATCTTTTCAGCTGCTTTTTTTTTTGTTTATTTGTTTGTTTTAATTCCTTGTGAAGATTCCAAAATGCAGAAGCATTCCCAGTAATGTGGTTGCATAATGTTTGTTGAACTACATTGCAGTGTTATTGTAGTAATGCTTACCTTTTGGACTTCGACCTTTGCAGAAGAAAGAGATCTGTATATATGTATCATTCTGCTATTATGTATGTATTGTCCTACTATGTGGTACTTCAAGCATAGAATTTCAGGCAGAAGGAACCTGTTTGTCTTTAAATATAAAATTATTTTGTTATAAAGTAAGTTTTTTTTTTATTCTTAGATTCTGCTACAGTGGAAGAAGCTTTTTGGAATAAAAGTAATGAACAAGTCATTTTAAGTTTTCTCATTAATGTTGACTGTTCCCTGAGTATTGTTTTAAAAGACATTTTGATTTCTGTGGTAGTAATATGTTGGATTCAGGGAAGTGCCCTAATCAGCATAGCTTTTATAGATATGGTTTATGTGAAAACGGATCATGTGATAAAGAGCAGGGATGTACTTGTGATTTTCAAAACGAGAATGTCTTACAAAGCCTGCTGACATTCTAGATCCTTATACCAGACAAAGCTAGTGCTCTTACATTTGAGTCATCCCCTCATCAGGTTCGTCTGCACTGGGTTTAAACTTTTTTTTTTTTTTTTTTCCCTCCCCGCTTTGGACTGTTAAGTTAGATTTGAGGGCTGAGAACACTTAAACCCTAGAGAATGTGTTAGTTAAGATTGAAAAATTGAATAACATAGTTTGACTTCATATAGTCATTTCTCAGCATGGCATATGGCTTTAGAAGGGATTCAGATAGAGGATTTTCTGCCTCTGGTGGCCTGCACAAGTTTCCTTTGTATTCATATTTCTTTTTTTTTTTTAAATGAGATAAAGGAATGGATATTTTTACTTAACTCATTGACCAATGCTAAAATTTATGTTAAAACAGTTCTGGATGGATAGTGGGTCTACAGTTGCACAGGAAGGGTCTTCTAGCGGTCAATTGGACTGTTAGAAACTTACTTTTAGTAAGTTGTTGAACCTTAAATTGTTGAGCAGTAAGTTATGGGAGAGAATGTTTAAAGGTTCAGCTCCATTTCATTTAGGTGAGAATTGCTTCTTGTTTGCTGATGTCTGTAAACTCTCTTGTACATTGTAATGAGAGAGGCATCTATACGTTGCTTTCAAATCACAGGTGAACTGTAGAGATTAAACTATATTCTTTTGTTAGGGGTATAGCTGTGTGTTTACATGAAGAAAAGATGAAGTAATCTTCAGCTCAAATAGTCACTTTTGCAGAAATCTTTCATTAGCAGAAAAAAGTTTTAACTTTGAAAAACTGCTTAAGTTTGTGCTTGGACAGCAAAATAACTTGAAATCAGCTTGTTTCCTTTTTCTAAACTATATGAATGACAGAGAAAGCAAGGTCTCCAATAAGCAGTGTCTTCAAAAAGGGAATAAAAATGGAAATGTACCGGGGCTTAGATCGTAAGTACTGCTTAAAACAAACTTTTCTTTAAATTAGTGCTGCTTTTGACTTCTGGTAATGGAGAAGGACACATCACAAAAGAAATTTGACATTTAAGAGAAAATGTTCTGGGACAGAAAGAAAAACTTGCGGAAGTACATTATTTTTCCACTTAATTAAAAAAAAATGAAAACATTTAAGTTAATAGAGAGGGTGTGTCTTGTCATGGTGTGGGCCTTGAGCATGCCTTATCTTTGTCTAGTTACTAAAAGTATGATTTTGCCTAGTCATATTGGCTAGTGCTAGATCAGGTGAAACAAATTTTTGAAACTGGAGAGGTTTGTAGGGTCTGCAGCATGGTTATTTAAGAGTTCTTTTTGTGAGAGTTTTGTATGAAGATATTTTTCCGAGAACTTTTGACTTTGGCAGAGAGCATTCACTTTAGTTGTTGTGAATGCAGTGCAGCCAGTTTGACATTATCTTTGATAGTCAATACTCTGTTAAAGTTTCTTTCTAGAAATTCTTCTTGTAGATAATGTTTTTTTCTATAATGTTATATGGACTTGGTTAGTGGACCCCTTTGTATTTCACGTAGACTTTGTTTATTTTCCTGACTAAAGAACTTGAAAATACTTGCTGTAACTCAGAACAGCAGAACAGCAGCAAGAATAAGAACGAATTTCAGCCACTGAATAATATATCACTTTGTAGTCTTCATCTAGTACATCATAACCATGCTGTAGAATGTTGTAGACTGTAATGCAAGATACTGATGGCTTCCAACTTTCTTTTGCCCCATTTACAAATATTATGCTGAGAATTAGATGACAGATGAGGGTGGATTATCAAATGATTTTGCAGCTGAGGGTGGAGTTGCATTCTCATGCATGCACGGGTGCGTGTTATGCCCTGCTTATGGTAACAGCAAGCTGCTCACAGCAGTAGGTGAAAGATCACAGGGCCTGCAAACATGGGGATTTTAGATTTTCCGAAGACTGTGAAAGCATGTGCAAATATCCATATGCTTTTACCATCTCTGTGCTGCTGCTGAATTTCTCTATGCAGATCAGTAAGTTGAACTTTTGAACTGGTCTTTAGGGAGCATTGAGAAATTTGCATTCATATATTCCTTTGAGATAAAGCGTTGGGAATTAATGGCCTGAAGCTTCTTAAACGCTTTTTTTTTTGTTTCCTGTTAGTAAGTTTACTACTCTGTTTAAATAGGTAAGAATACCTGAAGCTCATGAGCTTTTTATTTTTATGCTTTTTATTTTTGTTATTTGTGCTCTTTATTTTTATTCTAACAATTTTTGAAAATTTTCACAGAAACTTTCTCCCGTAACATTTTTTTTTTCAGGATATCTGCAATCACAGAATCACACAATGATTGGAAGGGACCTTAGAGATCATCTAGTCCAACCCCCCTGCTCCAGGAGGGACACTTAGAGCATGTGGCAATGTGTGAAAAGTATCACAGCTGAAAACACAGAACTATTTTTCCTTTTCTCTAGCTTCTGGTGGGCTTTTTTTTCCTGCTGTCAGGGTTTTTAATACGGCTTTAGTATTACTTTAATTAGCTCCATTTAAGTGGAATTAATTAAATAATTTCCTGACATAGGCAAAAGCATATCATCTTTTAGTAAATTATACTTAGATTTTTGATGTTTTTGCAGTCCTCTTGTTACATGGATTAGCTTTTTCCTTTCATCAGTAATGCCACCAGTTTTACCTGTGTCTTGCTCCTAGTGACACCATGAGAAAATCAAAACTTTTTTATTCTCATAGTTTGGACAAATGATATCTGAGTGTACACCAACAGTAACAAATACTGTCCTAATTAAGACAATTTCTGCCCTGAAGAAAATTCTGAGCTAGGGCAGTGTTTTTATTTTATATGTTTAAGAGGACTTGACCTACCTCACACTAAGGATAGGGACTAGATCTTTTGAGAATAACACTGGGACTGTCCTTCCTCTGCCAGCTAAATACTGGTTAGACAGGTTAAACAACATGCCCTTAAAATTGGGTGGGAATGGTCTCTGATCTCATGTGCTTGTCATCTTAAATGTGCTGATATGCTTGCTTCTGTTTTGCATTGAGTGCATTTTATTTAATCCTCGTTTTCAAATAACTATCAGGAAAATGTTTGTAGAGATGTTTTTTCAAGTTCTTATGACAGCAGAAGACAGCGTTGCTTAGGGAATAGTCTTCGTAGGAGTTCGGTGGTGTTTGGAGGAATTAACAGAAAAGCAATTGTCTTAAAAACAGTTGCAAAGGATTTAAAGTGGCCCAAGTGTTGGAAGAGATGGAATCTAGAGAACGATTTTGGGGGCCCCGATCAGGTGTGATAAGTTACGTGAAGGGAAGAATCCACCTCTTCTCTCACAGTTAGAACACTCTTGGGCTATGTTTTAAATGCAGTTACAGCAGTGTAATTGTTCATGTAAGATTTGTGTTGATGGGAAAGTTTTGAGCATAGGAGCTGCTAATTATTATACAGTAATTACAGTGCTAATTGAGTACTATATAGGAGATTTTGTACATACATAGAGAGAATAAACATTGTACATCTGATTACATCTACGTGTGTGTAGATATGCTGTCTTACCCTAAGGAATTCAGTGTTTAAAATTGAAGCACTTATTTTTAAGGTAGTAGAGCAAGAGGTGAACTACTAAAGAACATTTTATGATTTAGTTACTTGATATTCTAAGCAAACACAAGTTAGTTTTTCAGAACAACTTTAAGTGTTATATCTTTACAGGATGGCTGGGGTTGGCAGGGACCTTTGGAGAGAATCTAGTCCAACCCTCCTCGCTCAATCAACATGACCTAGAGCAGGTAGTACAGGATTTTGTCCAGGTGGACAAAATGTATGTTGACTGTGGCCAGAGAAGTGGACTCCACAACCTCTCTGCGCAACCTCTGTTAAATTTTTCAAACGATACTTTCCAGTTCTAGAACTAGTAAGCAATTAAACATGCTTGCCTATTTACAGTTTTGTGAACATGAAAACAATCAGGGAGACATTATCTCTGTTAATGCCATTGATGGAACAGTCAGAACAATTGACACAATAGTAGACAGTGTCATAGTAATTTTGTAAGGTAGCAATGTTCCTTTACAGGGAGACACTTAATGTTTACTGCCCTGTCCTTGATAGACTGAAGAGGATGTTTTCAGTTGACACATCCCTACTGTAATCTTTGCTGGAAAATAAAGGTGGCATTACATGTTTTATTGATTCTAGTGTGTCACAAAATTGTGATTGTGTTTATTGTTAAATATAAAAAGAAAATGTATCTGATATTGCATTTTTAGAACTTCTTAAACCATTAAAAACATAATGAAAACATCAACAACTCAAAACAGTTAAATGTCAATACATTACATTATATGCCACAGCTGTTTTAACATTCTGTTATTGAATAATTGGGTGCACTTATTTATTTGGCCTCTTTATAGAAAACAAAACTAAAATTCAGAATGTTTGATTTGCAGATACTTTATCGACTCTCTCCCCCTGTGATATCCTGAGATATTGTTTATTTCCCCATTCTCATTCCACTTTGCCTGTGGACTTTCCCATCCACAGCTTGCTGATACATGGTCCGCATAGGCAGGCAGTGCAGATTATGTCGAACGGGATTTTTGAGTCACTTTTCCAACTCCTGATGGGTGTTATTTAGCTCCAAGGATACTGGTCTTGGGTAAGCCTAAATATTCAGAGAGAAGATTTCTGATGCTAGTCAGAATACTAGGGTAACAGTGATCAATTAAATCTGCCTTTGTCTAACCACTTCAAGGTATCTGTAACCTTTATTTTCTCGTTAATATTTAAAAGTGGTTTGGAAATCTTTGTAAGGGAAATTACTGTTGCTTGGCTATGCTGACAGGTGCAGCACTTCATATGAATTTCTAGTACATGAAGGAAGTCTAGATCATAACGATTCCAGTACTTGATTTTGTTTTTGTTTTGTTTCCTTGATTTTTTTGCTTTAAGGCATTGTCTTTTCTGATTATTTCTGGTTTCTTAAAGATGTCTGAGGCAGGGCAAACCTTTCTAGATATAACCCTGCCTTATACTTTTACTCCATGGCTTTTGCTAGTATAACTGCTTCTTGATTTATCAAGTGAGTTAATGTATCCTCCTGATGCCTGTAGTAATTCTCTAGTTACCATGTCTGTAAATAGGTCTGGTATGTGTCTGTACTGTATTGTGATTTTTAATGTGTTGTGTAGAGATATGAGCAGGTGTTTGCTTGGATTCTGCTCTGTACTCTGCCAGTAATGCTCTTAACGTTTTGTGAGTGGTTAGAAACTCTGCTAGTTAGAAACTCCTGGTCTGTGTATTTAGTAAAATTCCTCAGGAGGGAAGGGGTAATCTGTAAATGGACATATTTATATCTCCAGTTTAGAACAAATATATTTTTCTTGTGAACATGAGAAGAAAAAGTTTTACTTTTGCTGCAGAAAACTGCACATCTTTCTACAATGTGAGTACGTATATTTGTTATAGCTAAAATGTATTACATAACACTTTCAGGTAGTTCGTTCAACAGGTTCTCTTTTATCTGTCCTTTATGCCTGCGTTATGTTAATCGCGTGGAGGCTCTTCGCTTCCAACTGAGCTTTGTAAGCAAAACTTAAATGTTAGTCATTTCATCTGTTACATAATTTTCCAAGTATTAGTGGATAGTAAAAATTGTAATACGAGATGAGGCCCGAAGAAGCAGTTTGTTGTAAATTCATCTGCATAGTCTCATCGATGCAGTCTTTCTGCCTTTTTGTACAATGCTGAATTTTATCTGCTCGATGGCAGGAGAAAAAATAATTGATTTATATATTACATTATCTTTGAGTACATGTATTGTATTATAAGTTAAGCCGTTTAATTACGATTATTAGTTTCTGACTTTGAAACATAATAATAATTGGAAAAGATTCAAACATTTGTGTTAGTGTTGGAGGATCTTGTTCTTAATGTATTTAAAACTGCTACATTTCTAGCCTGAATCTGTTGTGACCATGACCATCTTGTGATTCTTATGATGTTATGGATTAACAGATGTCTCATTTCTCAGTGGACTTTGACAGATATTTGTAGCAATTGTTTAAATACCTCTTCGGCCCTCTCCTAGTGAGATAAAGCAAACCAAGTTTTATTCTTGTCGTTGATCACTAAAACAATTTCTTATTGTATTCAGTAAAGCTCTGAATTTTAGAATTGTTACTCTAAATACAATCATGTTCTGTGATGCTTTCTCAGATAAACACCCACTCACCTGTAGGTTATGGAAAGTTAGCTATATTGTGTCAAGTTTTTGGTTTGATTTCTCTCTTTAGTAGGATGAGCACAGGCTAATGATAGGGAGTTGTTTCCTTAGGTCAACCTTTGTTATTGTTGAGTTGGCTTTAGGTGTTTTTACTTAGCTTTTTCACAAATTCATGTAGTTGTTCTCTACTACACTTTTTTCAAGTTCTGCCTCTGTTTTAAGCAAATGAAAAGCACTGTATTTTCCCAAATTCTTTTCAGATGAGGCAATAAGTGAAACTTATAAAAGCACTCTACCAGTCAAACCATAAAAAGAGAAAACTTTTTAGATGTTGGCTCAGCATAGTTGATGCAGTATTTTTATTTCAGTTACTACTGTGGCTCCAAGTTGTGTTACAGAGGTGCCTTTATAACAAATCTCTTTGCTGTACATCTTTTGGGAACTGCTATTCATTATCATTTAACATTTGCTTATATGTAGCTGATTTGTTGTTTAGTGTATGCATAAGGGAAGAGTAGCTCACAAACAGAGTTCTTCATAGGCTGTTGGTAAAATTAAAGCAGATTTTGTAACTGTTCATATAAGTGCTGTTAGCCCTCATTCTATTAATATAGTTGAGTAGTATAGTTAAGGTGAAATTTTAATTGAAGGTAGCACAGTATTGTTCATGTTTCTGAAGGGAGAAGTGTTCTACAAAACAAAATCGTTTGTGCATACACACAGTAGTGGGGAAAGCAGCCTGGACCAGAAAATATTTCATAAGCTAATTTTGCCGAAACTTTCTGATCTGACCTCAGTACAAGTTGTTGTGCCTTATATTATTTTTTTTTCCTTTTATAAATTAGATGAATGGTATGATTCTGATTCTGTGATACTTTGTTTTTGAAAGAGCAAGTGTTCACCTATAATGACAGATGAGACTGCTAGATTCAAAAGTAGATTTGTTTGGCAAAGTAGTGCTAGAAAACAGACTGATGTTTCAAATGCCATGTGTGTAGTAATCTTGTGAGATAAACATCTAATATGTACTAATTTCTTATTTATTTTATTTTATTTTTTTTCCAATTTCAGGGACTTGCCATGAGGTGCTAAAGCCTTGTTTCACTGATTGGGAGAGACTGGACCTAAATGGCGCAGCATGACTTTGCTCCAGCCTGGCTTAATTTTCCTACTCCTCCTTCATCAACAAAGGTATGTTCTTTGCCGTTCTTTTGAATAGGCAGTCTTATTATTAAAGAAATCCAAGTGCTATAACCGAAATCACAGGAAAAATAAAAGTGAGAACAGACGACATAGAGTAAATCTTGCTATAGTGTTTTAAACAGTTGGACCTTAGCTGTCATCAGTAGAGCTGAATTGCTTTAATTTTGTACTAAAAGAAATGACAGAGGTACATACTTGATGTCCCTAATATTGATTTTGCTCTTTAGTGTCCTATGCCTGTTATAGAAAAGTATTCTTTATTCTGTCATCCGAATGCTTTAAAAAAAATGAAATAGACTTTCTGATTGGCTCTTCAGTTTCTGATGAGGTGCTCGTAAGTATTTCAGGAGTGTGGTGCTTTCACATAGTGTTGTATCCTTTCTGTGGCTGTTTCTATGATGCCTTACCTTAGGCAGTTAGCCTGGGGACAAGAAAGCATGATCCTGAATCATTAGGATTCATAAGTGTATTGTGTAGACTTGAATATGTCTGCCCCATCTAAATGTTCCTTAATTTCTTCTTCTTTGATTTATGCTTTTACACTTCTTAAAAAAAGTCTCGGGTGAATGCAGAAGCAGAGGCACCACTGGATATTTCAAATTAGTTGTTTTATTTCTGTATTAAGAAACCTGTCTTCATTATAAACACTTCTGAATGCATCCGGAATAGTCTGCAGCTCTGAGAGCGGTATTGCCTTATTTTAATGCATTTATGTAATTCTTGTCTTTTATATCTATGTGAAATAATCCTTATGAACATACTTCCTTATGTTTGTGCTATTGTTAAATGCGGAGTCAAAAATTTTTCATTTTTTAAAGTGTGTGTGCATTTATATATAAGCGTTTATATGTGTGTGTGTTTTTTAAAGTTAAGTCAGTGAGTTGAGAAGGGTCATCATATTACTCTTCTTTTTTCTGCACTGATCTATCTTTGTTTAGTCTTTAAGTAACTGTCAGATGTCTTCCTGGAAACATTAGGCCTACCTGTTTCTAGGTGGTAACTAGTGTTTTGATTTTTATTCTGTTTGATTTCACTTCTTGTGACCTCTTTTTTCCAATTTAATAGATTCCTACTGAATCAGAGTTTACAGTAAGAATGTGTGAGATCTTAGATTAAGGTGGTGGCACAATTAGGAAACAGTCTTTCTCCATGTATTTTAAAGTCTGCTGGGAGAAATTTACCTGTACACTTTAAAATGCCAGGACAGCAGAATTGAAATTCATTTTAGCGCTACCCCAGAAGTATCAAATTTATTTCAGGGGTAGATTGATGCATGGGGCCTGTGTTTTGTTGTTTTTTTCTTGTTATGTTTTGTCACTTCCTTCTTAAATTGTGAGTATCTGTTTTGGATCCTGTTGTGAATCTTTGCCTTCAGAGATTTATCCTTTTGAAAAACTCAGCAGTAGGTTTCACAGGTGCTTTCTCCATTATGTTTCTTGTGCATCATCTTACACTTGTTTGGAATTGAGCTGTTTCCTTGCTTCACCTGCTCCCTCCTGATTACCTTTCAGCACTTTGATAGGCAGCACATTGGAACCACTCAGAGTGTCTGCTCGGTTCACATAAGATTCGTTCTGTCGTTCCTCAAAAATGTCAGCCTTTCAGAAGGGTTGCCCTGTACCCCATTAGTTCCTAGAACAGACCTTTTATTTTTCTTCTCTGCAGCTGTATTGTTTAGATGTAGGAAGAGCAGAGAAGGACTGAGATGAAGAGTGCGTTGAAGAGGGCAAGGTGTCTTGTGTTTTGTGCAGAGTGGAGCTGGGATGTGGCCATGGTATCAACATTCCTCAAACTTGAGAGAAGAAACAGAGTTCTATCCTGTCAGTTTTTTATTTCCTAGAAAAAGACCTTTTAGGTATTGCATCTTTGGGGGGTTAGTTGCTTTCAATCCTGGATACCTGAAACTTTCAGGTGCACAGATAAAAAGACTGATTTCAGAAGAACTAAATACCAGGAGATCAGGATTATAAATGAGCTTTCTTAACGTGACTGATACAGACAACAGCATAACAGCTTGGCTGAAGACCACCTTGCTGCTGATGACTTCCTTTTAAGAATAAGTGCTATGTATATTCATTTTTTAATATCATCCTTACAGGAGATGTTACTTACACAGGAGATGTTACTTACACAGGAGAGCTCACTGCTGGGCACCTTTTGTTCAAGGGTAGTTTTTGCATCAATACCATATTGCACCTGGACAGGTGGAAACAGGCACAAATAATAGTGTAGGCAGCTTGGGAACGTCTCTGAAAACATTCCCATAAAACATCTATGAGAACATTATAAACAGGCTGGTGTACTCATGGCTTTTGCAAGGTTGTCCTGTTCCTTGGTGTTACACAATAAGACTTTTTGTGCAAGAATTTTATTTCTTTTTTTTGACTAGCTGAATTTAAGTCTTAACTTCTGGAAATAACCAGTAGAGTTTCTGTTGATGACAAAGTTTACTACCATCTTTTCCACAAAAAGCACGATAGACTGATACCCCCATCATGTGGGGAAAATGCAAACTGCACAATCTTTGCACACATATTAATTGAGATGCATTATGTCATGTACAACCTAAACGCCATACCTAAAAAATCCTGACAATTAAACCTCGTGAAAATGTATTTTTAAAAGTTCAGCTAAAAAAATGAGAGTTAGATTTCAAAAGCCATACTGGAAGGTTTTCTCCATATGTAAATGAATATAGAACTGTATTCTAAAATTTCATAATTAATCAACAATTGCTTAAATTTTGCTGGCTTATTCAAAGTTTGCTTAATACATTTTTTTAATTGAATCAAAAAGATTAATTGTGATACTTGGTTAATTATTTAGATCTATTGGTTGTTTTTTGTGTGTTGTTTGTGGGCTTTTTGTTTGTTTGTTTTTATACTTATTCCCTGCATTGTCATTCAAAGTGCTAGTGATAACAGGTTGTCCCTTTCAAGCAGATTTTTTACAATCTGAAAATACACTTTGTATTTTAAACTTATTTTGGGCTACTTGAGCTTGAATTTTAGCTAGTAGGTGTTGAATTCCCCTTTCCTGAGGGGATCTTCAGTGGAACTTCAATGTCATCTGTCATATGCTTGTGTCTTGAATGAAAAAATTAGAAGAAAATTTTCTGCTGCACTTTTTTCAGAACAGGTGGATTTTTGACTCTCTGACTTGAGCTCTTTTTTTACGCTATTTGACCAGTGATGTACTTCTAGATTAGCTATGTTAATATTTAATAGTTAATAGTTTTAGGAATGTAACTTTAAGCTTTCTGTGTCAAACCTGCACCATTCATGGTTATTTTGAACCAGTTATCAAGGTTTGTCTTGATAGTCACGAAGGTTTTACAAAACCTCTATCATGATGAGTAGGAAAAATTTGCTATTTTGTTGTTTGTCTGTAGCTATCAGCTTAAGTCAGACCAGCATCAGCCCCAAGCTGAAGAGGTACAGATGCTGTTAATCTAAGTTTACTAGTACTGTTGTTAATATTATGCTTGCATTTAGGCTATATGGATTTCAAACCTTGTCACAAATGGTTTTTTGAGATGCCCTTTGCAAGCTGACAAGATCTTTAAATGTCATGTAGATGACATTTGACAGACACTTAAGATAAATATGTTAGCTTGAAATTCTGATATGCTAGTGATGGGCAATTCCTTCTGCTGTCAGGAAGCTTCAGAGTCCTGCTGGTTGTGCTTATCCTTAATTTTTCTTCTAATGTCCTTTTTTTGCCACCTCTGTTACAGCCTTCCACAAATCTCTTTTCTAAAGGGTGATACTCAGTCCTTTCTCCATGTTTCCTTAGACGTCAGGTTATTTTTTTCTTAATGTTTTTTTTTCTCCTCTCTAAATCATAAATGATTTGTAAAGCTTTTCTTTTAGCTATTCATCTTAAATTTGAGGAGAATTTATTGCTCCTTTAAAGCCAGGACTTTTTGCCTATTTCCCTTTGTTTTTCTTCATTATATGTTTTCAACTGTACTACTATTCATTTGTCTTTCTGTCTTCATCTGAGAATTGTAATCAGAAGATGACATCTCCATATCAAGACTGAAACATAGTGCTGTGTGTTTCTGTTTTTTGTGATTTGTTTTTTCTTCAGACATAGTCTGAAGCCTTTAGAAGTGCCTTTTACTAAGATATAGTAGAATGGATGTCTCTGTTTCTTTCTCCAGAGGTATATATGAAAGGTAACCACTAAAACTATTTTCTGAAGATTCTACAAGGACAGTATTTCATGGTGATGCAAGGTCTGGAGCAAGACAGGAGGCATACTGACTTCCTTGCTTTATCCTAGACGTGCTGCTATCAGAATAGAATGTTTCACATTTTCCTCAACTCGGTACACATAAGAACAAGAACTGGCACATCATGGATCATGGGCAGTATGATCCTGAGGATTATTTGAATAAGCCATTATTACTGCCTCTTATTCTGAGTATTCTTCAGATGTGGAAAGTGAAAGGGCTTCAGGCAGCACAGAAATTCTTGTGCAGTACAGCAGACGGTTCCTGAAGTCATCAGATCTACTCCTCTGACTTTGTACCTTCTAACACAGCTGTTCATCTCTGCATTCAGAGCTAGTATGGCACTTTGGAGTGCTGGATCTCTTGGTTACATACAGAACAGTGGACACGTGTATGCTCAGGAGGTTTGGTTCTGGAGGGAAGGGGCTTATGCTTCATCCCCGATTAGTTGATTTTAAAAGAGCAGGTGGGTTGTGTGTCAGGCCAGTGCTGGGGAACACATTTTCCTCTTGAGCGCTTGTGTGGTGCTTCCAAAAGCAGGACTAAGCATTACTCTTATAGGATGAAAACTTGTTCTTCAATACTTGAGCTGTGGTAGTGAGAAAAATAGGGCATTTCTTTCACTCTCTTGTTAGATACACTTTAGTAATAAAATAGTAAAACCAGACAGAAATAATAGGAAAGACAGCTGCCGTAAAACTTTTCTAGGTTTAATTTGCTGAGGAATGAGTTCCTGTAAAGATATGTTTTGACTTTTTGAGTGCTACTCTCAACTCAAGATTTTAGTTGATAAAGTACTTCCTACTGAAATTAAGTATTTATTCCTTTAAAATTTCTCATGTCTACTTATCTGATAATTCAGAATATATTAATGAATATGAATTCTTTCAACTTACATAGTTCTTTATTTGTATTTCATATTAGTTGTGTGATTTCTTATTAAATTGTAATGATGAGACTTTTAGGTGTCTAGTGATATTCTCTCCAAGCTTTTTGTGCAGTGCACATGTGTAGTCTGACTGCCCGAAGCCCAAATGAAGATCCTGTACTTCTGCCATCAAAACTGGGTTCTTATGTCCTTTCTTACTCCCCCCATTTATTTATTTTACCTCTAATGTGACATGCATCACTGCTCTTATGCTACCAAACGAAAATTCTTGGGACTTCTACAAGTTCTCCTTCCTTGTAACACAAGCAGCTCTGTTTCACTGTCCTGAAGTGGAGGATGTCACTTCTACTAGAGTGGCAGATAATGAAATAGCTCCAAGTATATGCATGCTTGAGAGCTACGTATGGGCTGACATTCAAAGTCCTTTTAAAATGGTTTGTATATACCATGAATAATGTGCATATGAGCTCTGATAACTCAGTTACGCTAATTCGATATCTCAGTCTACTACTTATGCTCTTTTCCAGTCATCACTGAACTTTGAGAAACATTCTGAAAATTTTTCGTGGACAGAGAGCCGTTTTGAAGCAAGTCGCAGAAGACACAACTCTTCAGATGGGTTTGATCCTAGTATTGGAAGGCATAATGGAGGTAGGATTTATTTTTTCATGCAACATCTTGCATGTATTTACCTTGTTGCTTTGTAGTGCTTTATCTAGAAAAAAAATCTGGTGATAGTGGTTGTCCTATGCTGATTGCCTTATCCTGTAGAACTGAGATAGGGAAAGACTTTTTTTTTTTGGTACAGGATATGATGACGAACGGTTGGAGTAAAGTGAGTGCACCAAGAATAACTGATACCAGGAATAACTCGAGTTATTTTTCTACACAGTGACATAAGTGAGCAGTCAGAGAAGAGGTTTGACTGGTCTTGATGTCAGGCTAATCTCTGTCACTGTCCTGTGAGATTCTACCCTACTGCTTATGTTAATGTAAACTAAGCTAATCACTTTCCAGAGCTGCTTGCCTAACTATTTTTACAATTTTGCAGAAGTAGATTATTCTTTCAAAATTGTAACTATATTTCTTTAACATTTAAAAATCTAAGGGCATTTTGGGAGAAAAGAAAAAAATGGTTGGCGTTCACAAGGCAGAAATGGTACGGAAAACATAAACCATCGTGGGGGATATCATGGCGGAGGCACCCGCACTCGTACCAGCAATTTCCACTGTGGAAAAAGCCAAGGATTGCATGAAAATAACATACCTGAAAATGAAGCTGGGAAAAAGGAAGACAAGGAAGAGCCCAAACAATTTGAGGCTGAGGATTTTGTAAGTTAATTGTATTATAATAAACAAGCTTTCGTTGTTTCTGCAAGTGCCATTTTGTCCATTGCAAGCTACTTGATGAGATTTCAGCAGTTACAGATCATCTTATAAGGGATCACCCTTTCCATAGGTAAGAGGGTGTTAGTCATCTGTCCACTTTTCTCTTGTTATCCCCAGTTCTTACTGGTTTTTGTTGCTGTCATCTAGGTGTTTAAATGAAGTTCAACTGTTTAAGTAAAACTACAATTGGATTCTAAGCTTATTTTGTAGTATCTTACTGCAGTTTACTGTGGCGTGTGTGTGTGTTAAGTTCTGCATGACTGCATTAATGGGAATCTGAGGTACTAACCTGCCACCTACTATTTGAGGTCACAGACTTCAACATAGAATTGTAGGAAGTAAGAGGAAGAGTAAACTTCCTTTTTGAAGAACTACACATCTCTATTTTTTGCTTTCTCTGCAGAGCTCGTATAACTTTATTGAATACTGCCTGACATATTTTATTGGGGAAGAATAAAGTAACAAATGAGCACTGATTCATTTGGTTGTGTTGTGGGGAGACATATCTAGCCTGTCCCCATTTACAAATCTTTGTTAGCAGAGGGTATGCTTCAGATGTTATTGTGATTCTTTATTTCACTGATTCCAAATGCTAAGACTTATGGGTAAATTCCATTTTTAATAATGTTCAAACTTCCTTTCAGCCATCACTGAATCCTGAATATGAGAGAGAAACAAACCAGAATAAATCTTTAGCTTCAGGTGTATGGGGTAAGTATTACTGACTTCGTAGTATAAAAATCTGGCAGACACCTTTTTTTTTTTCTTTTTAACTTGAAACAGTTTAGCCTTTTTTTTTTTTCCAAATATTACAGTAGTGTGGTTTGAATTGGAGGAAACCTTGATGTTGCCAGAAGTAACTGCCTTTTCAAAAAGAAGTAATACGTCCATTTGGGTACCATTCTATGGGTCTAGATGCAGGTACAGAAGAGGTGGTTCTCTTAGAAGTAGTACATGTCTATCTTTAAATACGTTGAGAATTCTCCTCCACAGAAGAAATAGCACTGCGGGTTAGATAAACTAGTGATGTAATAGCAAGCTGGAGGCTTCATGAAAGAAAACTTCTGTGTTCTGAAGAACTTGCAAAGGAACCCGGGAGGGCTGGAGAGAACAGGCTGGCTTGCACAGATTTAAGCTCTTGGGAAGCAAATGTCTTCAGCCATGACAGTGGGCTATGAACTGAACTGGAGTTTGGGTTGTTTTTTCACTTTCATTTGATGCATTTGGCTACCACTTTACAGATCTGTAGGTTTGAAATACATAATTCATGCTAAGAAGATGGCAGCTTTAGAATGTATAATTTTTAAAGTAATAAACTTAGAGACAACCTGTATCTTTTTAGAGGTTAGTAATACTCATGGCATGGTGGGGGATTAAAATGGTTATTTCACTTTTTGAAAAATTTAGCTCTGTTCTGTGTGTGTGTTTGGCACTAAATGTTGGTTGCTTAGTAGGTGTGGTGATTGACCATTGCTTTAATGAATGTCTCTGTCTTGAACCTGGAAATAATAGGGTGAACTTCAAAAGTTATGTTGTGTTCAACTGAGGCATAGGGGGAGGGAAAGCTGTTTTTGCCATGGTCTAGAGTAATACACATCCTTTCCTTATGTTTACAGAGGTTCATGTGGAACATATGACTGAGCTTTTAATAAATATAAAAAGCTACTGTGTAATAATCTGAAACATAGAAATGAATCTTTTGAAGATAATTATTAACAATTTGCAAACAAATGCTTTATAGCTTTCTGACTAAAGAATGACTTTATTTTCCAAAAATTCCACCATGACAAGTCAAATAATGTTTTAAATGATGGTTATAGAGAATGGAGCAGAACTTCAACTTGCCTCACTTTGTATAATGTGTTACTGATAAAGCTATTGCTGAATTGAGTTCCTGTTTGCTCTGCACTGCATGGCTATCTCATACTCTATGAACTAGAAGCCTAAAAATATGTAATTACTTTTATTAACATAATTAAATATATATATATATTTTTCTTTTCCAATTGCCTCCTCCCCTTTCTCCCTCCAGAGTATCCTTTGAATCCTAAATCTAGATCTCCAAGAATGCTGGTCATTAAAAAGGGGAGTACTAAAGAACTCCAGATATCAAGATTCCCTCTCATAGGAGGTCTTCATTCGCAGTCCGTCAAGAACGGAACCAGCACAAGCGTTTATAAAGGATTAGTCCCTAAACCAGTCACTCCGTCTGCAAAGGTAAGTTTTGGATATCCGTGCCATGAACAAAATGCTGAAAAATATCATAATATAATTCTGAATGTGCTTGTTTCAACTGAAGTGTGCTATACATAGAGTATTACGATGTCAAGTCTTGCGTACTTGAATTGTAGCACCCCCGCCCCCCCAAAGTGTCTGGAAACACTTTATTTTTCTTTTTAAACTGTGCTGTATTTTGATCTCTTTTTATTTCATAATTACTTTTTTTGAGATGTGTAGGAGCTGTCCAGGTTTGTGAGAAACATTTTCTAACTTAGAGTAGCAATGCCTTTTGTCTGTGTTTTAACAGAATACCTGATGGATAACTATTGTTCACATAAATACTTTCAGAATTTATTCTGATTATTGATATAGTGATACTCTAATCAATGGAGAACTGTCATTTAACTTCGTTTTTTCAACATGCTCTGTTTATCTCTTGATTTTTTTTTTTTTTCTGTGCCCCAAAGACATCTTGTGGAGTTCTTCTCAACTCTTACTACATTAACAGTACTACTTTCAGATATGAAAAAATTCTTATTTCTGTTCTTAATGCATCAAATATCAAGGTCTTGATTGTTTTTATATTTAACTGGTGTGAAGGTGTGAACAGTATTTGAGAGTGAATTGCTTATAAACAGTTTTGTCTTTTACAGAAAAGAAAGGTGTTTGCACAAAAGGTTGTAGATTTCATTCTGCTTAATCTTTTTTTCTGAA
>JAUBNY010000700.1:8765911-8776161 GCA_032275445.1 Crypturellus soui
AGTCTTGAGCACCTTCTTGTCCTCCATGTGCCTGGAGACAACGGCCAGTATGAGCCGTTCCATCACTTTTCTGGGGAGAAACTTCAATTCTTGAGTTGTGATAGTGAGAAAAATAGGGTATTTCTTTCTTTCTCTTCTTAGATACACTATAGTATTAAAATAGTAAAGCCAGACAGAAATAATAGGAAGGACAGCTGCTGTAAGACTTTTTCTAGGTTTAATTCGCTAAAGAATGAGTTCTAGTAAAGACGTGTTTTGACTTTGAGTTTTTTCTCTCAGCTCAAGGTTTTAGTTGATAAAGTACTTCCTACTGAAATTAAATATTTATTATTTTAAAATTTCTCATGTCTACTTATCTGATAATTCAGAGTATATTCATGAATATGGACTTTCAATTTTCCATAGTTCTTCATTTGTATTTCATATTAGTTGCATTTTTTTCCTTATTAAATTGTAATGAGAAGACTTAATAAACTGGGCTTTTAGGTGTCTAGTGGTAGCCTCTCCAAGCTTTTTGTGCAGTGCACTTGTAGTCTGATTGCCCAAATCAAGTTTCTGTACTTTTCTCCTGCCATCAAAACTGGGTTCTTATGTCCTTTCTTACTCCCCCCATTTATTTATTTAACCTCTAATGTGATGTGCATCACTGCTTTTTTGCTGCCAAACTAAAATTTTTGGGACTTCTACCCAGTGTTCCTTCTTCCTTGTGACACAAGCAGCTCTGCTTCATTGTTCTGAGTTGGAGGATGTAGCTTCTACTAGCGTGGCAGATAATGACATAACTCCAAATATATGCATGCTTGAGAGCTACTGTGTGGACTGACATTCAAAATCCTTTTTAAAATGGTTTGTATATACCATGAATAATGTGCATATCAGCTCTGATAACTCAATTTTGCTAATAATTAAATATCTCAATCTACTACTAATGCTCCTTTCCAGTCATCACTGAACTTTGAGAAACATTCTGAAAATTTTTCATGGACAGAGAGCCGTTATGAAGCAAATCACAGAAGACACAACTCTTCAGATAGGTTTGATCCTAATATTGGAAGTCATAATGGAGGTATGATTTGTTTTTCATGGGGCATCTTACATATATTTACTTTGCTGTTTTGTAGCACTTTAACTAGAAAAAAAAATCTGAAGATAGTAGTCGTCCTGTGCTGGTTGCCTTATTCTGTAGTAGAACTGAGATAGGGAAACAATTTTTTTTTTTTTTTTTTTTTTTTTTTTTCTCTCTCCCCTGGGACAGGATATGATGACTAACGATTGGAGTAAAGTGACTGCTGGTATATTTGTCTGTACCAAGAATAACTGTATGGAATTAATTTTCTACACAGTGACATAAATGAGCAGTTGGAAAAGAGGTTTGACTAGTCTTGACATCAGGCTAATATCTTCCATCTCTGTCACCGTCCTGTGAGACTCTACCCTACTGCTTATGTTAATGTAAACTAAGTTAATCGCTTCCCAGAATATAGAGCTGCTTGCCTAACTCCTTTTCAAATTTTGCAGAAGTAGAATATTCTTTCAAAACTGTTTGTAATTACATTTCTTTAACATTTAAAAATCTAAGGGCAATTTAGGAGAAAAGAGAAAAATGGTTGGCGTTCACAAGGCAGAAATGGTACAGAAAACATAAACCATCGTGGGGGATATCATGGCGGAGGCACCCACACTTGTACCAGCAATTTCCACTGTGGAAAAAGCCAAGGACTGCATGAAAATAACATACCTGAAAATGAAGCTGGGAAAAAGGAAGACAAGGAAGAACCCAAACAATTTGAGGCTGAGGATTTTGTAAGTTAATTGTAATTATAATAAGCAAGCTTTCATTGTTTCTGCAAGTGTCTTTTTGTCCATTGCAAGCTACTTGATGAGATTTCAGCAGTTACAGATCATCTTATAAGGGATCACCCTTTTCATAGGTAAGAGGGTGTTAGTCATCTGTCCACTAACTTTTCTCTTGTTATCTCCAATTCTTACTGTTTTTTGTTACTGTCACCTAGGTGTTTAAATGAAGTTCAAGTGTTTAACTACAATTGGATTCTAATCTTATTTCATAGTACCTTACTGCAGTTTACTGTGGCGTGTGTGTGTGTGTGTAAATTTTACACAACTGCATTAATGGAAATCTGAGGTACTAACCTGCCACGTACTATTTGAGGTCACAGGCTTCAACATAAAATTGTAGGAAGTAAGAGGAAGAGTAAACTTCCTTTTTGAAGAACTACACATTGCTGTTTTTTGCTTTCTCTGCACAGTTCACATAACTGTATTGAATACTGGCTGACATTTTATTGGAGAAGAAAAAAGAAACAAATGAGCACTGATTCATTTGGTTGTGTTGTGGGGGGACATGTCTAGCCTGTCCCCATTTACAAATGTGTGTTAGCAGAGGGTGTGCTTCAGATGTTATTGTGATTCTTTATTTTACTGATTCCCAATTTTAAGACTTACAGTTAAATTTCATTTTTAATAATGTTCAAACTTCCTTTCAGCCATCACTGAATCCTGAATATGAGAGAGAATCAAACCAGAATAAATCTTTAGCTGCAGGTGTATGGGGTGAGTATTATTGACTTTGTAGTATAAAAATCTGGTAGACCTATTTATTTTATTTTTTAACTTGAAACTCTTTTTTTTTTTTTTTTTTTTTTTTTTTTTTGTTAAATATAACAAGTAGTGTGGTTTGAATTGGAGGAAACCTTGATGTTGCCAGAAGTAACTGCCTTTTCATAAAAAGAGGTAATACTTCTATTTGGGTACCATTCTATGGGTCTGTAGATGCGGGTACAGGTGGGATGGTTCTCCTAGAAGTAGTACATGTCTGTCTTTAAAGATGTTGAGAATCCTCCTCCAGAGAGGAAATGGGATGACTGCATGTTAACTAAACTAGTGATGTAGTAGCGAGCTGAAGTCTTTGTGAAAGAAAACTTCTGTGTTCTGAAGAACTTGCAAAGGAACCCAGGAGGGCTGGAGAGAACGGGCTGGCTTGCACAGATTTAAGCTCTCAGGAAGCAAGTGTCTTCAGCCATGTTGCTTGTGTTGAATTTTTTATTTTTTTATTTTTTATTTTTTTTTTTAACTTCAGGGACAACTGTGAGAGTGGGCAGTGAACTAAACTGTAGTTTGGGTTGTTTTCTCATCTCCATGTGATGTATTTGGCTACCACTTTACAGACCTGTAGGTTTTAAATATACAATTCATGCTAAGAAGATGGCAGCTTTAGACTGTACAATTTTTAAAACAATGAACTTATACAGGTTCTCTCTAAGAGGTTAGTAATAGTCATGGGGGATTAAAATGGTTATTTCACTTTTTGAAAAATTTAACTCTGTTCTGTGTGTGTGTTTGACAACAAGTGTCAGTTTCTTAGTGGGTGTGGTAATAACCTGAAATATAGGAATGAATCTTTTGAAGGTAATTATTAACAATTTGCAAGCAAATACTTTATAGCTTTCTGACTGAAGAATGACTTTATTTTCCAAAAGCTAAAATTCCACCATGATAAGTCAAATAATGATATAAATGATGATTGTAGAAAATGGAGCAGAGCTTCAAATTACTTCACTTTGTACAAGGTATTGCTGATGAAGCTAGTGCTGAACTGAGTTCCTGTTTACTCTGCACTGCACGACTATCTCGTACCCTATGAACTAGAAACCTAAAAATATGTAATTACTTTTATTAACACAATTAAATATGTGTGTGTATATATATATATATATATATATTTTTTTTTTTTTCTTTTCCTATTCCCTCCTCCCCTTTCTCTCTCCAGAATATCCCTTGAATCCTAAATCTAGGTCTCCAAGAATGCTGGTCATTAAAAAGGGGAGTACTAAAGAACTGCAGATATCTGGATTCCCTGTGGTAGGAGGTCTTCATTCACAGTCAGTCAAGAATGGAACCAGCACAAGTGTTTATAAAGGATTAATCCCTAAACCAGCCACTCCACCTGCAAAGGTAAGTTTTGGATACTGGTGCCATGAACAACATGCTGAAAAAAATCATAATCTAATTCTGAATGTGCTCATTTTGGCTGAAGTGTACTATACCTAGAGTATTATGATTTCAAGTCTTGCGTACTTGAATTGTAGCACCACCACCTCCTCTCTTCCCCCCTCCCCCTCCAGGTTAGTGTGAGAAGCGTTTTCTAACTTACAAGAGTAGCAATGTCTTTTGTCTATCTTTTTAACAGAAGAATACCTAGTGGATAACAATAATTCACATAAATACTTTCTGAATTTATCCCAATTATTGATATAGTGATACCATAATCAATCTAGAACTGTCATTTAGCTTTCTTTTTGCAACATTCTGTTTATCTCCTGATTTTTTTCATGAATTTTTCTGTGTGGAGTTGTTCTCAACTCTTACTACATTAACAGTACTACTTTCAGATATGAAAAGCTCTATATTTCTGTTCTCAATGCATCAAATATCAGGTTCTTGATTGTTTTTGTATTTAACTGGTATGAAGGTGTGAACAGGATTTGAGAGTGAATTGCTTATAAACAGTCTGTCTTGTCCACAAAAGAAAGGTGTTTGCACTAAATAATGGTTGTAGATTTCATTCTGCTTAATCATTTTTTCTGAAGATTCTTGAAAACTATTCTGATGTAGTTAACAAGTCTTTACATTTTTGTTTAATCTTTTGTTCAGCTGACACAGTGGAAAAGCCAAACAAAAGAAAATAAACTTGGGAATCCATTTCCTCATGAATCTGCATATAGTATCAGCAATTTCAGTGCTTCCAAATCAACTGCCAAGGCATTTAATGTCTCTAAGAATTCAGCAAAAGAGGTAAAGCAAGTCTTTTTTTTTTTTATCAAATCTGTCCATTTTTAAGCTTGATTACTTGACTGAGGTAGGAAAAGGATGTCTGTGGCCTTTGAGTGCTTGACAGTTTGTTTTGTAGGTTTGATATGCAGTAAAAATGGTGCATTGGGAAATTCAACCTCATAGACTTAAACTTAAAAACAGCTAATGTGTGGTATCTTTGTGGAGGTCCACCTTTCATTAGCAGACCTGTATATACTGAAATACAAATATGTTCTCTCTGGTTTTGAATGTGAGTGTACATGAAACGTAAACCTATATGTACTCTGAATGCTTTTTCAATGCTTTATAAAAGATACTTATACATTTTTTTTTCTCCCCCCTCCTCCCCTTTCCCCTTCCTTAGTGTAATCGGTCAAATTCTTCATCCCCTGTTGACAAAGTTGGTCAGCCTCGTTTAACAAAATTAACAAGAATGCGGACTGATAAGAAGAGTGAATTTTTGAAAGCATTGAAACGAGATAGAGTGGAAGAGGAACATGAAGATGAGAATCATGCTGGGCAGGAGAAGGTTTGATTTATAACTCCTATAGATATAGCAATGGCAGATTTCAGAGTGAACATAAATTATTTCTGTGGCTATAAACAGATATGCAATGCCAAGAAAAAAAGCTTGTTGAAGAAACTTGTGTTGCATTTTCTGTTTTTAGAGATCCAAGGCCATGACCTTTTGATGAATTTAAAGAGTTATCCCAATTACTTTTTTCCAGTGCTGTGCTGGACTAGATCATCTCTAAAGGCCCCTTCAAACCTCAACCATTCTGTGAATTGATGAGATAATGTCATTCAAGGCTTTAGAGTTCTGCTTCTCAGACTGCTTCCTATCTAATGGGAATGTTTAGCCAGGCGATCTCTTAATTTAGTTGTAGGAACAAAAGTTTGGTTTATGCACATATAAAGAGCCTGCCCTTTTACTTCCTGAGAGCTGTGAGGCCTGCTTTGTGTGTGTGCTACGGCCTTCTGTGTGTATGTGCTACGGTGTGTTGGGTGTTTCCACAGGGCACTGTGTGTGCAATGTTTAGGTGGCATCCAAAGATACAGTGCGCCAGAAAGAGCCAGTTTCAGTGCCAGCCAGCAAAAAAACATAAGCATTCTTGTCATGCCTAGTCAGATAAAGCTGTTCCAAGCCTATGTTTGTTGGAAATTAGTGATTTAGAGGATGAAAAAGGCACAAATGGCAAATCAGCAAAAATAATGAGTGTTTTGGGGGAAGGATTATTGTGTTTCAGTGAAATAAAATAAATTTTGCCAGTGTGCCTCCCTTATAATGGGAAGGGAGACTTCTGACCCTATTTAATGAGAAAAAGTTCAGCTTAAGTTTAAAAAGATATTTTGGGAAGTGCTATCTTGAACTTTAGAATTCTGCAAAATAATACATGAACTTTTTGGGAAATTCTGGTCCTTGAATTGTCCTGAATACTTGATATTTTCATGATATTTGTACCAATGGTATTTGGTTATCTGCTTTTCAGATTTATTTATTTATTTTAATAAAAGTGTGTGTAGCAGGGGAGGAAGCATTTTCAGTTGTGGCAGGATGTTGTTGTTAGTTCTGTGCAAATTGTTCCCTGCCATTGCTGTTACATTAATGGACATTGGAAGAGGTTAAAGGTTAACAAATCATGTAATAGTTGTCCTACTTTCAAGTTAATTTGAATAAAGACATAGTGTGCACCTAAGTGGATAGGGAGATATCTTTTGTAATGTGGTCCTGTTGATGGGACTTTAAGCCTGCTGTAACAGACTTCATCTCTAAAATAATGAAGCAAATCATGATCAGCAGCTGAATCATGCTTGCAAGAAGTTACTTTGCCCTAATGTATTAAATTTGTTCCTATTTCTATGAATATCAAAGTATTCATCTGAATAACATATTCTCCAGGTTTCCACTTTAATAGCTGAACGTGTGTTTACCAGGATGTATGTTTTTAATTTCTTGCTCATCATTCTAAAATTCCTGTTGAATGAGTGGAAACAAAAAAAAAAACTGTTGAGAGAGAATTTTAGAGCTTCTAATATTTGCATCAACTTCATTAGTTTTTAAATGCACTCCCTTCCTAGTTCTTATTTCTTAGCTAGATGAGGTATATAGTTCCTTAACTATACAACAACCTGAGAATGCTGTGATTGGGGTGCATGTATGTGTGTGTGTGTGTAGAGGAAGATGTTAGGTGGATTTAGAAGCAACATCTGATCTCCTTAAATTTGTGTCAGATGAATTTGCTGGTTGTGGTATGGTGGCTGCAGCCTGCTTCTTAAGTGATATGAATTTAATTCTCTTGCTTTCAAACTGTTCCTGACACAGTTCTGATACTTATTTAATTGCAGTAGATAACTTACTATTTCTTAAAATATGAAAGACAAATAAGTTTGGATTTTGAGCAAAGTTTGAAACAAACTATGTAAAAAGACAGTTTGAACCAGAGCATGGAGTTACTGCTTTCTGCTTTATTTGATCAGAGACATAATATACATTGGTTTTTTTAGTATCTGGATATTGCAAACTCCTGAAGCAAGGGACAAAATTATTTCTTGAAGTAGTATAGAGTTTCTCCATTTAAAAGTGATTTAAATAAAACGGAATGACTGAATTTCAGCATTTGCAGATTATTTGTAAATGGAATTATGTAATTATTTTTGACAGGATGATGACTCCTTTAACTTGCATAACAGCAACAGTTCTCATCAGGAGAGAGATATAAACCAAAACTTTGAAAATGAAATTCCTCAAGAGAATAGAAATGATTTAATTACATCTCAACAGGTCATTCGATCTTCAACTTTCCCTCAGGCAGATGTTCTTTCGAGCTCGCTTGAGGCAGAACACAGGTATGTACTCTTACATAAAAAATGCTCCTAAATGGTAAGTGAGCTTGTCTTAAATTCTTACTAAAAGATCAATCTAGTTGCTCACTTGAAATGGTGTCCCTCACAGCTTTCTGGGCAAGCTTCTTTTCTTGTGGTATTCTGGAGACCTAGAGTGTCTCTGTATTGTTACAGCTGAAGGGCTGGTACTTTTTCGTGTGTGTAAACATGTGTTGTGTTGAGCCTGTTTCTGATTACTCTAACTTGAGGTCACCAGCTTAATTTTTAGATGGCTTTGCACGCCGAATAAACATATTGGCACACCTTGTGAAAGCATGTGTGGGGCTCCTCTTCTGTTGGGGGAGTTGTGGCATGCAGTGACCGTGTACTTTACCCATTGGTGTCATCTTCAGATAATTTTTGGATCTGTTTTTTTAGTGTGTTTCACATCCTTTTAAGGATTTCTAGAAGGCGAGCCTAGGATGATGCTACTTAAAACTTATTTAACTTTATTTACATTAAGAGAAGCTATATAACTCTTTATTATGTTGTATATAATAGTATCAACATTGTAGCTTGCTTGCAGTAAAACTTTAAAAGTCAGATTATTGTTTCGAAAAACAAACAAAAAAAACTATCGTTGAACTGAATCTGGCCATGCCTAACAGTCTTTTGTACGCATATATATAAAATGCACATTTTCCTATTAAAAGAACAAACTTGTGCATTATTTATCTCCAACTTTCTGTTGATAACACTGTTCATTTTTCTGTAAATTTTTTTTTCTTAAACTCCTCTTTCACAAGCTGTGTAGTGCTGTTCTCCTTCTCTCCAAGTCCAGGCTTTTATTTTGTCTTTAACAGCTGTTAGTTCTGTTGTAGGTTACCTGCAGGTCTGCCCAGTGCACACTCATTGGAATTTGTTCTGGGGTGGGTTATACTGAAGGACTTTTCTTGTTGGTATCTGGCTAAATTAAGTACCAAATGGGACATCAATTTTCAGTTCATCTGACTTATGTTTTTAAATTTTCAGTGCAGTGTTCTTCAGCTCTTTCTGGCGTGTATTTTAGAAACTTGGCATCGGAGCAATCTGTCCATTTCTCCTTCCCTCATCCCAGAACTCACTCCTAGATGTAGTTTGTCTATGCTGAAATACCAGGTCCTGCCCTTAGGGTGATACTCAAGCAAATGCCAAGAAATCTTTCCTGGCAGCAGCCATTTGATTGAAACAGGATGCGAAAAGCCATCATCATAGCTGCTTATGCTACCAACAGCCATATCTTGTAATTCTCACAATTAAAAAAGATCTGCCTCTTGACCCAAGAACTTTTGCAGCCTTACATTTAGAGGATTGGTAGAAAGGGGTAGACTATTTTGTATTCCAAGCCTAGTGGCAGGAAATGTCATACTTGGTACATGCAAGTGATGATGTAGAATATATGCTTGAAAATAAGAATATGTTCTGTTAAACTGTTAACCATTTACATTTTGCAATTTTGAAATCAATTGCAATTTTGAAATCAATTGCAATTTTGAAAGTGTGTACAGGTAAAAAAAGGTCAACAGTCTTATGTTTAAAAACTTGAAGATGTGTACCTCTGTATAAGAGCTCTTTATTTAAAAAGTAATAATTAGAGACTGCTTAATTAATTTACTTATTACAGATCTTGATATATCTACCTAAGCGAAGCTTGAAAAGTGCATGCAGCAAATTCCTTAATGTTGTTCTTTTTCTTTTAAAGGTTGTTAAAGGAGATGGGCTGGCAGGAAGACAGTGAAAATGATGAAACATGTGCTCCACTAACAGAGGATGAGATGAGGGAATTCAAAGTCATTAGTGAACAGGTGATGCTAAATTAATGTTCTGTTATGAACTTGTACGTGAATGTCCTTAATACCTGTCTTGTGGGAGACCTCCAGTAATTTTGATGATTACATACCATTTGACCGAGATTGACGTTTCAGTTTTGTGGGTTTTTTTTTAGTACCAGTTGTTTCCTTTCTCTTCCCTCCCTGTTTTTCCAACTGCATCAAGTAGATGGATGGAGAATGGGATACCCATCCTTCCTTCCTGGGCCCCTTCATCTTTTCAGACACAGCCTCTCTTAGGAGTGAAGTTTGCAGCAGACTAGAAGAAAGGGGGGTTGTATCACAGGAGAAACCACCTAGGAGTGGTCACTAGGGAAGGAATCTGAGGAAGCAAAAGAGGATAATGCTCTTGTTCACTGCAAGAGCCCAACTTAGCACAGTTGGAGGTTCTTGGATCCAGGTAGCTGATCTAGAAGTTAAGGCATCCAGGTGTATATACTTTGTGTACATATGTATAAATGGTAGTACTGTAGACTTACTGTAGCTCGTAGGTGAAGATGTGAGGGTGATAGAACCCTGGCACAGGCTGCCCAGAGAGGTTGTGGAGTCTCCTTCTCTGGAGATCTTCAAAACCTGCCTGGATGCTACCCTGTGTCACGTGCTCTAGGTGTCCCTGCTGGAGCAGCGGGGTGGGACTAGATGATCTCTAGAGGTCCCTTCCAACCTTAACCATTCTGTGATACAGAAAATACTGAAACTTAATTGTTGCACTTAGGGGTTTCTCTCTCT
>JAUBNY010000700.1:8776261-8792007 GCA_032275445.1 Crypturellus soui
GGTTGTAGATTTCATTCTGCTTAATCTTTTTTTCTGAAGATTCTTGAAAACTATTCTGATGTTAACAAGTCTTTATATTTTTGTTTAATCTTCTGTTAGATGACACAGTGGAAAAGCCAAACAAAAGAAAATAAACTCGGGAATCCATTTCCTCATGAATCTACATATAGTATTGGCAATTTCAGTGCTTTCAAATCAACTGCCAAGGCATTTAATGTGTCACAGAATTCAGCAAAAGAGGTAAAGCAAGTCATTTTTATCAAATCTCTCCATTTCTAGTTTGATTACTTGACTGAGGTAGGAAACGGATGTCTGTGGCCTTTGAGTGCTTGACAGTTTGCTTTGTTAGTTTGCTTTGTTGTTGTTGCTTTGTAGGTTTGATACGTAGTAAAAATGGTGCATTAGAAAGTTCAACCTCATAGACTTAAACTTAAAAAATCTTAATATATGGTATACCTTTCATTAGCAGTGTTCTATAAGTCTGTCTCCATAAATTCATATATAGGCATCATACAAAAGACCTGTATATACTGAAATACAAATATGTTCCCTCTGGTTTTGAATGTGAGTGTACATGAAACATGAAACTACAGGTACTCTAAAGGCTTTTTCAGAGCTTTATAAAGGATAATCCTCTAATATTCTTTTCTTTTTCTTTTCTTTTTCTTGGCCCGTTTTTAGCGTAATCGGTCAAATTCTTCATCCCCTGTTGACAAAGTTGGTCAGCCTCGTTTAACAAAATTAACAAGAATGCGGACTGATAAGAAGAGTGAATTTTTGAAAGCATTGAAACGAGATAGAGTGGAAGAGGAACATGAAGATGAGAATCATGCTGGGCAGGAGAAGGTAGTTTGGTTTCTAACTCCTATGTTCAGTCTGAAATCTGTCATTGCTGTATCTATAAGTTACTTCTGTGACTCTAAGCAGATATGCAGTGCCAAGAAAAAAAGCTCGTTGAGGAAACTTGTGTTGCAGTTAAGATATTAATTTTCTGTTTTCAGAGGTCCAAGGCCATGACCTTTTGATGAATTTTAAAGAATTATCCCAATTACTTTCTCCAGTGCTGCACTGGACTAGGTCATCTATAAAGGCTCTTTCCAGCCTCAGCCGTTCTGTGAATTAATGAAATAATGTGATCCAAGGCCTTAAGAGTTCTGCTTCTCAGACTGCTTCCTATATAATTGGAGTGTTTTAACGATATGATCTCTTAATCTAGTTGTAGGAGCAATGGGTTTTTTAGCCTAATAGTTTTTTTAGCCTGCTCTGTGTGCGCTACTGTGCGGCGGTTGTTTCCGCAGGGCGCTACATGTGCCCTGTTTAGGTGACATCTGAGGGTACAGCGTGCCAGAAAGCCAGTTTCAGTGCCAGCCAGCAAAAAAAATAAGCATTCTTGTCATGCTTCAGTCAGGATGAAGCTGTTTTGAACCTATGTTTGTTGGAAATCTGTGATTTAGGGAATGAAAACAGCACAAAGAGCAAATCAGCAAAAATAATGAGTGTTTTAAATGAAGGATTATTGTGATTCAGTGAAATTAGAGGTATTGCCAGTATACATTCCTTATAATGGGAAGCGAAACTTCTGACCCTATTTAATGAGGGCACGCTGTACCCTCAGATGTCACCTAAAGTTTAAGAAGATATTTTGGGAAGTGCTATCTTGAACTTCAGAATTCTGCAAAATAATATATTTCGGGAATTTTTCTGAAGATTCTAGTCCTCAGATTGCCCTGAATACTGAATATCTTCATGATATGTGTATCAATGGCATTTGGTTATTTGTTTTTCAGAGGTTTTTTTTTTTTTTTAAATAAAAGTGTGTGTAGCAGGGGAGGAAGCATTTTCTGTTGTGACAGGATGTTGTTGTTAGTTCCATGCATATTGTTCCCTGCCTTTGCTGTTACATTAATGGACATTACAAGTGGTTAAAGGTTAACAAATCATGTAATCGTTGCCCTACTTTCAAGTTATTTTTAATAAAGTGAAGGCATAGTGTGCACGTGAGTGGATAGGGAGATATCTTTTGTAATGAAGTCCTGCTGATGGGACTGTAAAGCCTGCAAATAAACTTAATCTCTAAAATAATGAGGCAAATCATGATCAGCAGCTGAGTCATGCTTGCAAGAAGTTACTTTGCCCTAATGTATTAGAATTGTTAATATTTCTATGAATATCATAGAATATTAATCTCAATAGCATTCCCCAGGTTTCCACTTTAATAGCTGAATGTGTGTTTATGTAACATGTGTGTTTTTAATTTCTTGATCATGATTCTAAAATTTCTGGAAGTGGATAACATGGTAAACAGAAGTGGAGTGATGATGATGGTCTTGGTCCTAGGCTCTGAATTTCTCTGGGCTCTGTATCATTTCTCACAAGTGCAGAACTGTTTGATGGAGCAACTGCCTACCGCAGTGGATAATGGCGTTACATACTGTATGCATGGGTTTTGTTTTCCAGGGGCTGTTAGCTAAATAATGCTGCTCTTTGTTTTACAGTTGGTAAAACTTCTAGGGCTGTTTGGCTAGATACTGAATAAGACATAAAAACTGTTGAATGAGTTGAAACAATGCTCCATCGAGAGTGGATTTTAGCGCTATGTCAACTTTGCGAGTTTTTAAATGCACTCTCTTCCTAGCTAGGAAGAGAGTGCATCCTTCCTTATTTCTTAGCTAGAAGAGACATGTAGTTCCTTAACTATCTCATCAACCTGGGAATGCTGTGGTTGGGGTGCATGTATGTGTGTGTAGAGGAAGCCTGCCTCTTAAGTGGTATGAACTTCTTTTTCTTGCTTTCACACTGTTTCTGACACATACAGTTCTGATACGTAATTAGAAACCTTGCTAGTAATTACAGTAGATAACTTACTCTTTCTTAAAATATGAAAGTAAATTTGAATGTGGAATGAAGTTTGAAACAAACTATGTAAAAAGACAGTTTGAACCAGAGTGTGGAGTTACTGCTTTCTACTTTATTTGATCAGTGACATAATATTCATTGTTTTTCAGTATCTGGATATTGCAAACTCCTGGAGCATTAACAGAATTATTTCTTGAAGTAGTATAGCATTTCTCCATTTAAGTGATTTAAATAAAACAGAATGACTGAATTTCAGCATTTTTGAGAGGATTGTTTGTAAATGGAATTATGTAATTATTTTTGATAGGATGATGACTCCTGTAACTTGCATAACAGCAACACTCCTCATCAGGAGAGAGATATAAACCGAAACTTTGAAAATGAAATTCCACAAGAGAATGGAAATGATTCAATTACATCTCAACAGATTATTCGATCTTCAACTTTCCCTCAGGCAGATGTTCTTTCAAGTTCGCTGGAGGCAGAACACAGGTATGTACTCTTACATAAAAAATGTTCCTAAATGGTAAGTGAGCTTGTCTGAAATTCTTACCATCTCAGAAACTCCATCCAAAAACTGAAAAACAATGCACATAATTCCTGCCATTTAATGTACCATAAATGATCAACTTATTGTCTTATGTAATACACTCAGTTTTTCCTCTGTTGAAATAAAAAAAATTAATACTTTTATATATCTGACTTTAACTATGAAAAGTATCACAAGACAATGAAGGAGAAGTAAATTCAGAAAACGTTTAAAAAGTTTCTAGTTTCTCACAAAATTAACTGTAGTAGCTATTGATATCAAGTGCTGCTGCTGTAAAAAGCAACAACTGAAAAAGCCTGGGAGGTGAACTTTTTCTGGAGTCTATTTTAATTCCTGCTGTTTCTAATAACTAAAGAAATAAACCATTCTTTCTAGTGATAGATCCTGTGTACACATGGAACTAGAGGGCTCTTTCTTTTGTAGTACCTACAAGGGAACTCATGACCTTTTTTTCCTTGCAAGTTTGAAAAATGAAATGCACCCTGCTCTGTTCTGTTTTCCTTATTTCTCCCACTGGCAAAAAAATCCTTCCCTACTTAAGTTATTAGCAGCAATATTAGACTAGAAGATAGGAATCAAGTGTAGTTGGTCAGTTGAAATGGTGTCCCTCACAGCTTTCTTGGCAAGCTTCTTTTCTTGTGGTGCTCTGGAGAACTAACTAGAGGGTCTCTGTGTTGTATCACACCTTCATCTGTAACCTGTACGTGTGTGGAAACACGTGTTGCGGTGCGCCTGTTTCTGATGACTCTAACTTGAGGTCACCAGCTTAATTTTTGGATGTCTTTGCATGCCTGATAAACATATTGGCACACCTTGTGAAAGCATGTGTGGGACTCCTGTTGGGAGAGTTCTGGCATGCAGTGACTGTGTACTTACCCATCGGTGTCTTAAACATTTTTTCTTTAACTTTCACGAACTGTGTCGTGCTTCTTCTCTCCAACTCTGGGCTTTTATTTTGTGCACACCCGTTAGAATTTGTTCTGGGGCGGGTTATATTGAAGGACTTTTTCTGAAATGAAGTACCAAATGCGATATTAATTTTCAGTTCATCTGACTTCTCCTTTTAAATTTTCAATATTCTTTGACTCTAGGTTTCCTGTATTGGTTCTGGCATGTATTTTAGAAAGCTCTTGGCATTGGAGCAGTCTGTCCATTTCTTCTTCCCTCATCCCAGAACTCACCTGTTGATGTAGTTTGTCTATGCTTAAATACCAGGACCTGCCCTTAGGGTGATGCTCAAACAAATGCTAAGAAATCTTTCCTGGCAGCAGCCATTTGATTGAAACAGGATACAAAAAGCTGTCATCATAGCTGCTTATGCTACCATTTTTGGAATTCCTACCAATTATGCTATCAATTCCTATTTTGGAATTCTCACAATTAAAAAGATCTGCTTCTTCCATAATTATGGACTGCTTAATTTACTTATTGCAGATTTTTATATAATTACCTAAGCGAAGCTTGAAAAGTGCATGCAGCAAATTCCTTAATGTGGTTGTTTTTCTTTTAAAGGTTGTTAAAGGAGATGGGCTGGCAGGAAGACAGTGAAAATGATGAAACGTGTGCTCCACTAACAGAGGACGAGATGAGGGAATTCAAAGTAATTAGTGAACAGGTGATTCTAAGCTAATGTTCTGTTACGAACTTGTATGTGAATGTCCTTAATACCTGTTTTGTGGGGTACCTCCAGTAATTTTGATGATTACGTACCACTTGACCAAGGTTGACATTTCAGTTTTGTGGGATTTTTTTTAATACCAGTTGTTTCCTTTCTTTTCCCTCCTCATTTTTCCAACTGCATCAGGTGGGTGGAGAATGGGGTACCCATCCTTCCTTCCTTTTCAGACACAGCCCCCCTTAGTATTGAAGTTTGCAGGAGGCTAGAAAAAAGGGGTATTATATCGCAGGAGAGACCATGTAGGAGTGGTCGCTGTGGCAAGAAATCTGAGGAAGCAGAAGAGGATAATGCTTTTGTTCACTTCAAGAGCCCAATTTAGCACAGTTGGAGGTTCTTGTATCCAGATAGCTGATCCAGAAGTTAAGGCACCCGGATGTATATACTTTATGTGCATATGTATATATGGTAGTACTGTAGACTTATTGTAGCTTATAGGTGAAGATACATAAAATATGGAAACTTAATTGTTGCACTTAGCTGTTTATCTCTCTAAATACGTGGGTTTTTTTTTGCTTTTATTTTTTTTTTCGCAGTTACAAAAAAATGGCCTCCGGAAAAATGGCATCTTGAAAAATGGCCTCATCTGTGACTTTAAATTTAGCCCCTGGAAAAATGGCACTTTCAAACCTGCTCTGGAAATTGAGGATTCTGAGACGAGCAGCAGTGATACATCAGATGATGATGACGTGTGAAGATTTCCCTAACATCTGTAGAAGCTCTTTTTGATCTCACAAATATTTTGGGGATATATTGTCCAAAAAAAAAATCTAATTTATGTAGTAACATACCCCATTAGAGAAAGAATGATGGGACTTCTCTCTGAAGAAAGCAAGGAGTGGTGTGTTGGGTGTGTTGAACATTACTATAATTTCTTTGTAAACGAATGTTGTAGAATGAGGACTTGGGTTGACCCAGCATTGACTTTCTTCATCACTGCAGCATTTCTGACTAGCAATGTGACAATGTAACAAATCAGACTTTCTCATTTAATAATAAAAATGAAGAATTGTGTAATGTCTTGCAAAGCTTTTGTCTTAATGTCCAAGTCTATGAGGAAAAAAGGGGCAGTTGACACAGTGTTTTGCTTGCCAAGTCGTTTCTTTCTTACAATGGAAATCCTCAGATTTGCTTTGTTCACAACGAGGGCAATGTAGCATGTTGGCTAAAACGAGCAAAGTGCACTAAAACTCTTCCTTAATTGAGCTGTTGTACTGTTCTACTTTTTCCACATGTAATTGCTCTTGTAGTGTAGTCATTGTTACAGCAAAAAAAAATCTCATGTTGCAGTTCCAAATTTCAAGAACTAACCTTTATTTTGAAAGCCTTATGGGGTATTAGAAGACCCAGTGTTCTCGCAGTGAACATATTTGTGTGGGAAAATAAGCACTTTGATAAACTGTTCACACACAGAATAATAATTACACTGACTGGATTTGTCCACTACATGGGAAATAAACTGATTTACTGAGTATTGTCTCAGTGCATAGCATCAAAGGTATTGATTTTTTTTAAATTAGTAACAATTCTTGTTTGCATTTGGATTAAAGTACTCTGACAGCAGTCATTGCATTTCAGAAACAGTAAAAGTATTTTTATTCCTAGATCATGCTTTTATAGTAATGTTAGTATATGTATGTAATAAGCACATTTTTTTTAGTTAGTATAAAACTTCATTTTTCTTACTGCAATTCTTAAACTAATCTTTTGTTTATGTAGTTTTATTTGGTTCATTTTAACTTTAAATATTTTCCCCAAGGTTGCATAAATGGTGCATAGAACTAATTTGTAAGCACAACTGCTCTTGCTTCTTAAACATTACCTTATTCCCCCCTTCAAAATATGTTTGAACTACACTTTTTTTTTTCTTTTTTTTTCAATGCAAAATATCAGCAAAATATTTATAAAGTTGAGGTTATTTTTTAGGAAAATATTTTTTATATGGTTGCATGTAAAAGATTTGGGATAAGGATGTGAAGTGTGTGGGCTTTTTTAGGCATCTTTTTGTCTTTTTTTTGTTTAATAGGTTTCTCAAGACAACTCTGTATTTGGAACAAGCATGTAAATGTTGATGTAGTTAATTCTGGCACTGCATATTGGAATATTCTGCTGTGCTCTTACGTAAACTAAAAAGGATAATGATCCTTTTTAAGGGAAAGTATCATATCAGTAATGACATCTTAGGTACTTGTGTGCCTTGCAGATCTTCTCCCCTTCTTTCTCCTTTCCCATAGTGTGTTTTGTTTTTGTTTTAGTTTCATCTTGATGCTGTGTGTTTGTTTTTCCTGTTTCATGGTCAACAGGGCCTTCTGCCTATTTTGTGGTATGTAAATGTACTGATTTTGCTACTAATTGAGATCTTTCTTGCCTTGGCATCTCTTAAAAGTGGGGCGTGGACTTCAATATTTACTCACCTTCACTGACAAATCACCTCTTTCCATCATTTGAGAAGATTCTATAATTGTAGAACGCTTTAAGCTTATATACTTGGGAAACTTGCAGGTTTTAATAGAGAATATTCTGTTTAGAGAAAATGGAAATAACAGTTATACTCTTTCTGCATGGAGAGAAGCAGTGAGTCCTCTTGTGCTCAGTTCAGAAACTGGTGTCAAGGTCCTGCATAACCCTTAAGTAAATGGTTATCTACCTTCTCTCTTATTAGGTGAATAAAATTTGCCCCTTGTTGTGGTAAGAAATAGAAGTGGTGAAACTTTGATATTCCTATTAAGGAGCTGAAGAGTCTTGTATCATAGTTATGGGAAAGGTGAGTAATGCATTGGGCCTGTCTTCTTTCCTTATTGAGAAGCAGTTTCTTTACTCACTGAGGAATGCTCATCCATTTTCTGTAGAGTTTTCAGCTCTGATTTTCCTGGGAAATGCCTTCGAGCCCTTGCTGTCGTACTAACTTGCTCACAAGTTGGCCAGGAATCCTCTTTGTGTTTAGTCATTACTATACATAGAGACAGCAATTTAAACCACTTGAAGCAAAGCTCGTTTTTCCCCTGTCTTTCTTCCTTAGAATATGTGAAGACAGGCTCTTGCCCCATCCTCCTTCACTTTGCTTGGTACACGAGTGCATAAAGCAGAGTTAATTCCCTAGTAAATAGCAATTCAGTTTTTCCATCTTTGACTGTGGTTGTTCATTTGCCAGAGCAGTTTAATTTTAGCTGATCTTCTGTCTTCCCTGTGTCATGATCCTTTTCCAGAATATGTCGTTCCAGAATATATCTGCCTTCAGGCTTAAAAAAATAAAAAGAGTTCGACTAAGCTTTTTTTTTTGTGAGCTTCTAGCAATACTCTGGAAAGGATTCACAGGCAAGTTTTTAATGTCTAGTGGATATAGCTTGTCAGTGCTTGATCCAGAGAGCTCAACTTTTAATGAAAGTGATCAGTGAATGCTGGGTATGGACTTGGCGGTGATGGATGATTTGCAGTAATCACTGCAATTTTTCTTATCTATCCAACCTTAGATGTGTCTTGTATCCTCTCGGCTCCTCTTCCCATCTTCCTTTTGAGGGCAAGAATCTTAAAACTGGTCACCAGTTCTTTGAGCAGTTGGTGATAAGGGATATGCCCTCTTGCCTGTCAGTGGTGTGAAGGGTAGGGTATGAAGGGTCAGTGGTGTGACTTGTGGTAGGGGAACTGTGGCTCCTCTGTGTCATCTAGAATGAGATCTTTCTCATCAGTGTGTGTAAGGCAGTTTCCTACACTTATAGTAAGAAAGAGCACAAACAATATTGATTACAGTAAAGTGCATTGATACTTATTGGACCCAGTCAAAATTCTGAAAACTTTTCTGCCTGTAAGCCTAATATTTGATAAATACTACAAAGTATAAATAAACACCAAACAACACCAAGTATACTACTTTGAAAAATACTACCAAGTATGGAGGAAATTGAATTGTGTTTTAAACAATTGTATCTGGAAAAAAAAATCCATCTCTACTATTTTACTTTACTACTTAATTTTGTTCTGTTTCTAAGCTTTTCTACTGTTTGTAAGCAGAGAGCTCTGACACTAAACTCAGTGCCTGCCAGCAGCTGCTTACATTGCTCCGTTTTGTGCAGATTTGGGCTTCTGATGGAGGTGGGGAATTCCACTGCATAGCGAGATCTTTAGAGGGTTTTGTGGCATGAGCTCCTTTAATTCTTGTGGTTCCTGAGAGCATGTTTGCTCTTTAAGCTTGATTATGTTTATAGAGGAATGGCAGTTGTTTCCATATTTGAAGAGCAAAGGCCGATTTAGTCCAGAACAGGGATCCTGCGTTGCATATAGGGGAGTACTGTGCTGTGGTGGTTAGTGTCTGGGTAAGTATCTGCACATCAGCATGATGGAGCTTGGGGATATATGAGGGAAAGAGTTGAGGTGTAAGATTCCTGGTTCAGGTGATAATGGACAGCGCACTGCAGAAATTCATCTTGAAAAGTGAAGAAAAGCGAACTCCTTCCAGTCTTCAGGAAGAAGGCAAACTTAGTGTGTTAAAATGTATCCAATCTTATCTTAAATATCTGTTTTCATTGATCTCCAGTTTTATTTATGCCTTTACCAAATACCGGAGAGGAAGCATTACTTGGTAGAAAGAAGTCTTGGTGTGGCTGTGTGTGTGAAGGACTCTCCGTTGCGCTGTGCTCCATTCTGGAGTCACCCAGAGAAGACAGGCATACGAACAAGTGCTAAAAGAGAAGTTTCCTAGTGGCAGGCTTCTTTGAGATGTGTTGTCCATATGTGCACTTATTTCCTATCCTCCTTTTCTTCAGTGTCTCTAGCTAAGCAGTCATTTAAGATCCTGCATTTCTGGAAACAACTGGAAGTGTGTAGATGTGGTCTAGGCTTATGTATGGATAAAAATTATCAAGTTTTGAGTAATCTGGCATGCATGGACACACATACACAAGGGAAGAGTGGAATGCCTTTAGAAAATAAGTTGTTACTACTCTTGCCACTTACATAGCTCTCGATATCTTTGGTGACTCCTCTGTGAGTATGCAGGTTCTTTCCTGCCCAGGATACATTATACCGGATACAGACAGAACTTTCTCATCAATTGTCAAATTTGTTCATTTTCCTGTAGCATTGCTTTAGGTAATGCGATACTGTTGTAGTGGCAATGTCTGAAATGAGCTTTCAGTCCACAAGGAATTACATTGTAAGTAGCCAGCCTACCAAATCAAGCCACTATTAGTGCTTAAATGCTTCATAGCAAAAGCTGGAAGATGCCTTTATCTACCTTGGAAAGCTATTTCAAAAAAAAGCTTGAATATGATGTAAAGTGCATAAATACTTTACCTCAGCTGTTCACTTGAGCATTCTGTCTGCTCTGAGTTACTTTTTATGGTTTATTTTGTCCACTTCCAAAGTAGTCATTGTATAGAATAAAATCATTTGACTAGTTGAGGTTAATGAATTAGTTATTAATAATTCTGAAAATGTGGAACTATCTCCATGTTCCAGTTCAGCAATAGTTTAATTGAAACATGCAGCCAATGAGGTGTTAAATTTAGTAGATGTTTCTGAAAATGTTTGTGCTGAATTTATGACTTTGGAGAAAGTAGATAATGTTATGGGATAATCAAAAGAATATGAAGGGTAGTTTATCCAGTACTAAAGGTACTTACAAGGCCAGTAGTAGTTTTGCATTTTGCACAGTTTAGGCATTTGTTAGAATAAGAATAAGGAAGACATGCTTTCAAGTGAATGGTTTGTGTTTGTATAGTTAAAGACTAACCTTTAGTGCATGGCTGCAGGGGTTGGAAGACTGCACAGGCTCATGTTACCTCGCCATCTCTCAAGTTCTCCATTTCTTATCATGCAAGTGCGTGACCTTTGCTTTATTTTATTTTATTTTTTACTGCTTAACAGTGCTCCTGGGTTGAGAGTATGTTGTTAGAAGGAGAAAATCAGGATGGAAAACACATAATCCCAGTGCTGTAGAAACACTTGCACGTAAAGGGTGCACCATTGCCAGAGTAGGGCAGAAAAGGCAAAAGGCCAGAGTTCTCTAAGGAGATGAGGCAACAGCTTGAACAAATCCCAAAAGACATGCAGCATGGCTTAACTTGTGCATTGACCACAGTCAGGCAACTACAGTGTGGGTTGATCTGCATTTTTCTTTAGTAAATATATATTTTTTGCTTGGCTTCTATTAAACATTCTAAAGGTTTATCTTCTTGTGTATTAGGCAGTATTTTAGGCAGAATATTTTGTGGTGTGGAACCAGTGGGGCGGTAGGAAAAACAAAACAAGCCCAGGAGCCGCCCTGTTTGGTCTCGGCAGAACATAGATCAAGATGTCTTCAGCCACAAAGTTTCACTTGCTGGGCTCTTCCCTCTCCTCTGGAAAGAGGATGAAAGTGTAAGGATTACAGTGGGAGCTGCTTAAGGAGCTAATGTGGTGAGGTGAGGCTGGAGAAGGAACTGCTCTAATAGTGGAGAAACTTCTAAAGAAGTAGTAAGAACAAGCTAAAGAGGAGCGTAATGAGAGGCAGCTCATGGAGCCAGGCAGCAATGTCCTTAGCAGAAACAGCTGAGGAAAATGACTGTTGGACAATGGTTCAGATGGAGTTGAGGTGGGGTTAGCTCAGCAGATCAGCCAGTTAGCCTGTTAGCCCTCAGGTGGGACTAAGCAGCCTGATGGGGTGGGGGAAGCAAGGACCTTGTAGGTTGCCTGGGGAGGGGAGCTGTGGGGATAGGCTCTAGTCTTAGCCCTAGTCTCAGCCCTGAACGGTTTGGAGGAGTAGCAGGGAGCTGGGTGGGATTTGGAGAAATAAATACTGAGTGAGGTGTTGGGGAAGAGGAGCTGTGAGGAAGGGAACACTCATGGAAACCAGTTGCTGCTGGGGAAAGAAAAGAGCTGCTGGGCTGAGCTGGAAGTATTCAGTGGTGCTGTGAGGTGAGTGAAGACCCGCAAACCTGGTTCCAGTGCTGTGTTCTTTGCAGACTGGTACGTACAAGAATGCAGTTGATGTTTGATTGCTTTAATGTTGTTTACTGCCTGCAAAGAGCAAATGCACAGGTAAATGGATGAAATGGTGGTGGTAAAGTTCTCAGTTTCTTCCTGACCAATGAGTTCCTGGAGTGTGCCTGAAGGAGCTGTACGTACAGGGAGGTAGCAGGTCTCTAGAGGAGATCAATTCTGGTTCAGTGTTAATTGTTTAGAGAAAAAAAATGATAAAAAAAAAAACACACCCCTTTCAAAGATACACTGTGCAGGGAAAAATTTTGCTATGTGAGGATTTGCCAACCTCAGCAAAAAGAAAGCTTTGTAATGACTTCTGGAACAACTATAATCTGGGCAGGACTGTGGGGTAGCAAAGTTCTGATACTTCAATTGGCTTAACTGGGCTGTTAGAGAAAGGAACCGGGATGGAGGAGTGGGGATTAGGGTGATCAGGGTGAGCCCTTCCCTTGCGGCGGGCATCTGTGTGGTGGGGGACTGCGGCACCGCTGCGTGAGAAAGGTGAGAGTGACACAGAAAACCACATTTGATACTTGCTCTTGTTGTCTGTGCCCAGACAATATGCTGAGTGCTGTTGTCAGCACACGTTGATGCACACAGATTTAATGGTTGTGCTCATGGTTGGTTTCCCATGGTATGGGAAGCAGTGGCTTAGCCTGGAGTGCATGTAGGAGTCAGTGTTTAACTGCGGAGGAATCTGGCTGCTCTCTCTGGTCTTGAGGAAGTTCTTGTTCCCAAGAACTTCATAGTTTTGGTCCCCTCAAACCTCTTCTATGCTCTGTGCCTTGATGGTGTCGTCTCATGCCATAATCTGATTGTGTCATGCAAGGCTTGACCACTTAGGGATACACCGATGGTTTTGTGTTTGGCTTATCTACACTGAAGTCAATCCTGGGCCATACCTGGGCTGTGTTTGTATCCTGCCCCTTCCAGCTGTGTGGTCAAGCCCTCTTCTTCTTCTTCTTTTTTTTTTTTTTTTTTTTTTTTTCTCCCCCCTCACTCTCCCCCCTCCTTTTTTTTTTTTCCTCTTTGCTTGTTGGTCTCTCAAGGGTGCTTTCTGTGCGTGTATGTAAAGTGATGGAAGTCCAGGGCTTTGGACTTTGCTACCCTTGGGACTTGCTATTGTTTAAGTATTACAAGGAAGGGAAATTCCCAAAAGGATTAAAAGAGACCAGGAGGGAGCTGTAGTTGTTTACTGATACCCAATCACCAGGTGGAAAAATCTGCTTTATATTGTGTAGCCTGTTTCCCCAGAGCGAATTGCGTGAGGAGAAGTATCAGCACTACAGGCAGAGAAGCGAATTTCTGTAAGCAGTGCAGAAGCGGTAACATTTTAGCTGAGAGAAGAAACTTCCCAATCAATGCTCTACTTTCTTACTTCTGAGCAGTAGCTTTTGACTGTCTCATGTATCACTTCCCAATTATTAATGTAGCCTAAGTCTTCCGCAATCTTTAGGTTTAAAATATTGTGTATCTACACTGGGTAATACCTCTAAGGTAAAATCTATTCTGTCCATTTAGAGCATATCCTTTAAGACTGTTGTCATCAAGTTAGTTCTCACATCATCAGCATCTCTTTGGCTGTAATGCAGAGCTCCCCTGCCTCTCTTGGAGTGATGTCCATCATGGATCATCTCTGGCTCCTTCCTTTTGTTCTCTTCTCCCATTACTTTAAACGTGGGTTGCTTGTCCTGCTTTCAAACCTTCTTCAATGTAGATGCCCCTAAACTGTGCATTGCTTCTCATTTATATTAAAGAGGACAGCACCTGCCTTTGGCCAGTAATTCCAGTCATGTTTACAGTTTTAAAAGGACATTCTTAGTCTTTGTTCTGTTCTGACTGTTCTGTGCTTTGCTCTTGCCTCTGTGCTGAGGCGAGCAAAACTGCTATTTTCTTTTTTTTTTTAATTTTCTTCCCAGAAATTGTCTAGCAGAAAACCTTCAAACCTTCCAAAATGAAATAAGTGTGGAGCCTTGACCAGGCAGACCGCCCAGGTCTCTGGTGAGCCCTCGGGCTGTGACGTGTGTTTACAGCCCTCTCTTCCGCTTGCCTTCTGCAAGCAACGTCTCGCTCTGTACCTTGCGTGTATGTTCTGGCCCCGAGCGGGCATCTTCCAACTGATAAAGTAAGACAAACAATGCATCCTGAGACAGAGAGGAACAATGTTTCAAGAGCTGAAATCTCTTCTTGAAACTTAAAATAAGAGGATGTCCCATGTTGTCCCCTGCAGGGCCACTGTGGGCAGGCAGTACAATCCAACTGACAGGCATCAAGGTGTAGATAACTGGACCATTCTGGTGCCTTTTGAACAGGGGGAATGTTTCCAGTTGCGCGTGTGTTTTAGGAACCAGGAGAGGGTGCTGGTGATCTTTGTCTAGCTCTGATCTCTACTGATATACTTGCAAGTGTTTTGGTTAAGGCTTTTGTGTTTGTTTTTTAGATTACATTTTAAATTAGTATAAATATTTAAATTTTTGTGGTACTTTGGTGTGCCAATCCCTAAATGCAGAGCAAATTGTACTGTTTATAGAGCTGCTTTACAACAGTAAAATTTATGACTTGTATTGAGACCATGGGTGAAACTGCTTAGTAGAGGTTTGAGTTGACTGGAGGTGTCCTGAGCCTGCAAATACAGGTCTATTGTAAACAGTCAGGAGGGAAAGATACTCTGTGTTGGCGTCAGTCACACACATGGTATGCATAAATGAACACTTTTGTTTAAAGAAAAGCTAGAAGCAAAATCAGTTTTATTCCTTATTTTGCTCTGATTCTCCCTGTGGGTGAATCTACTGCTTGAAGATTTCTGGTTGCATTCGTGTGCTGCAGTGTCATTGCTTCAGACTTACAGCTGGATCAGAGTTTGACCTCTTTGGCCTCTTCTCAGGGAGACCTCTGTCTCTTCTGAAGTCCCCAGTGTGACAAGAATTTATTTTTTGAATTAAAAAAGTAGTACAGGCTACAGAACAAGGTTTCTTCAAATTGTGTGGCATAAAAAGCTGACACTAGAGGACAGCAGAGAAATAGCTGGAACACATTCTCAAATTTGTAACTAAGAGGGCTTCTCCTTCGAGGTGAGATGGCTTTTAAAAGTGAACTTACAACTTGCTGTTTGCTTAAAGGAGTTTTCCTTTCCACTGTTTTTGAGGTGCTCGTCTCCAAGTGCTCTCTCCTGCACTCCTGCTCTAAACCATGTCTGCTGGAAATGAGGTTTCAGCAGGTGTAGAAAATTACCAGCTTTTGGGCAAAATCCTCAAGCGGGTGTCTAAAATCTTTAGGCAACTTTATTTAGATGAACAAATGTCTCATTTTTCAAGGATGGAAAGCAACTCAGTTGCTGTAAAGCCGTAGTTTTAACAGATAGTCACCATAGTTGAAAATAAGAATTAATGTTTTATTTTTAGACTTTTAAATTAAAGCAGTTTTAGCTTTGCAAACTCAAAGGAGATAGATAATAAGACATACTAAAACAGCCATGTCTGGTCTGTCTTGACAATATTGAGCTGAGAGGGGAAGAGAGCAGTTTTCCTCACTAGTTTAGACTTTGCACTACGGAAGCAGGAGAGGCTGCAGGCGCGTGTGTCTTGGACTAAGTGTCCTGGGATGCTAGGACACATGTTCACATCTCTTCCCTTCAGATCTCGAAGGGAAGGGCTCTGGAGCGGACGCTCGCGCCGGAGCTCCTTGTCTAGAGGCGAATAACTGCGGCCA
>JAUBNY010000700.1:8821936-8849861 GCA_032275445.1 Crypturellus soui
GGAGGATGTTGTGAGGGACAGTGTCAAAAGCCTTGGTGAAGTCAAGGTAGATGACATCCACCGCTCTCCCCTCATCTGTCCAGCTGGTCATCCCATTTTAGAAGACTATCAGATTAGTCAAGCATGATTCCCTTTCTTGAATCCATGCTGACTAGTCCTAAGCACCTTCTTGTCCTCTATGTGCCTGGAGACAACGGCCAGTATGAGCTGTTCCAGAGCCTTATAGAGATGAGGCCTCCCTTGCTTGCTGCTGTGGGTAGAGGTCTGTCTGGGCATGTCTGTTTGGTAGCTGTGTGGGACAAGGAGTGCCAAGGTACCAGGGCACAGAAGTGAAAAAATTACAGTCTGACCCTGACCATGAAGAAGTCATGACTTCGGAATGAGGACCGGCTTATGCATACCCCAATGAAGAATGTGAAAATAAACATTTAGGAATTAATTTCCATTTGGGCAGAGAAGAGCCAGTAGGCTGAATGCTTTGGATTTCAAGCTGGCAACAGACTGCTAGCTTGCAATGAGTTCTTACCATGTGATCATTCTGAATGTTACATATTTTCATAGACAATTTATTGCGTCATCTCCACTCTGCAGTATTATAAGATTGGGAGATAACAGGGAAAATGCAAGCATAGAGATTCATCCACAGCTCTGATCTTGCAATGAAAAGCTTGTGTTATTATTTACAAAACAACTGACTCACTCCAAGACGCTTGTTGTTTAGAACATGATGTGCACCATATGTTTAGTGATTCAGTTTCTCAGAGGTTACTTGTTCACTACTTCATCAGATTTTATTTTTTTTAATTCAACCTAATATTTTGGAGGCAGCCGAAAACCAAATTACTGGCATCAAGAGTTAGACCTGACACCCCATAAACCACCATCCTTGGGATTATCAGCCAGGGCAAATGCTTGGACTGTCATGACATTAATAGCTGTATAGGCCCAGCTCAGTAGAAGCTGATTACTCCCAAGACAGCTGGGTTGTTTGACCTCATTATTGGTCTTCATTGCACAGAATTTTAGTCATCAAACTAGAAATGAACTGAAGATTTTGATTTTGCTTCAGCAAAACTGTAGTGAGACAGATTGCTGGTTTTGAGGCTGTTTTGCTTGATCCAGTTGTTGTTTTGAAGTATCAATTTATTAAATAACCCTCCTTTTAAAATAACTCCTCAAAAAAAAAAAAGAAAAGAAAAAGACTGTAATTGTGGAAAAGCTGATTGTAGAAAGACTCTGGAATATTTGGTTCTTGCTGAGAGTAGACCACTCTTTTTAAATCTCTAGGACTGAGTGGAGAAGTCTTCCCATTCCTACTCACCCTTTCCATTTCCAGGTGTTGATTTTGTAGTAGAGGCCCATTTTTCTGATAAAATATATCAGCTACTTGCTCTTATGGACCCTGAAGGCATATAAATTGCTTTTAAGTCAATAGCTCTTAAGTAAAGTTCACTTGTAAAAGGTCCATTGCACTTGCCTGCAATTTATACTATTTTGCCCCAATGATGGGTGTTATTTCTACTTCCTGACCAGGAGACTTAAAGAATAAGATACAGCTAGTTTTTCACATGTATCACTGACAAACTATTGCCCAATATCTTTCTGATCTTTCAGCCAGACAGCTGTAACTTGAGTGATATTTAAATGTCACTGCTGTTCATTTTAGTGGAAAACTGTCTGTTTATCCTCCCAGACTGGACTCAGGTGTCAGAGGCAGAAACCCATTGCTAGCTCACTCTTTGATCCGTGGCCCAGGCGATTGCAGTAGCAGGTAGCATCCCATCAGCATCAACTCTTATGCCGTGACACTCTGCTCCCAGCTGACATGGGAGGGCTAAACCCTGTGGCCTGTGTAGGCACCTGCTGTTGACAGCCTTGCTGTCCTCAGCCGTCTCCCCTGCCCCACTGTGACGTGTTATTCAGAGCATAGAGCAGGGGGTGTGTATGTTCTGTTGCTCCGGAATTCAGACTATCCACAACTGTAACCTGTGGCAGGGATCTTGGATCTGTCTGATGCCATCTAGGTCTCTGCCATGGTCTTAAAAGTGGCAAACTCCGGGCAAGCGGGTGGTGCGGAAGGCTTCAGGTGAAAGGGGACATCTAAAATGGTGAGCAGGAAATGTAGCACAGTGCAAGTCCTGAAGGATGTTATGCCATCAGTAAGTTAATAGTTGGCCTGTGCATCTTTATTTTATGCCAGCAGCCGTGAATCAGCAAATGCAAGAATAAGTGTTGCACTTTCAAAGTACCATCTCTGTGGCTCTCTGGGAAAGTGTGTCCCAGTAGACCACACAGTGGTTAAGGAAAACATTTGTTAAAATAGTGTTTTCTTAAGTGTGGTTATACAGAATGTTGTATTTTCAAAACCATGCTTTTGTTTAACAGTGGTTTTGAGTACAGCAATTTGGCATGTGGCTTTGAAGCCGGGACCTGCGTCACATGAAACACTAGAATCTGACTTCATTTTAGCAGCCCCTGCTCTGTAGCTTGCTGCATTCAGAGCTCACAAGCTGTTTCCATTACAATCCCTTCTTTCAGCAGCTCTCCATTCAGCTGTTTGAAGACTAAGTTCTGCTATGTAAACTTTTAGTCTAAAATCTGCTATATAAACTTTTTTTAGCCTAAGGGCAAACTTCTCCCTTGGAGAAAGCAGGCGTAGTGGCAGTGGTATTTTAGCAGGTCATGTTTGTTCCCAGCGCCATTGGTCTGATGTCAGTGGGGTTGTGCTAGGCTTACTGCTGGCATAAAGATGCAAGAGAAGGAATGCTCGAGGCTGCTTTCAAACTGATTCCACGTGATTTCTGAGAAATATGCAGCCTGTGTTTGGGCTAATATTAGAAAATATTAATTTCTTCTTAAAAGTAAGTTTATTTGCCAAGGAGTTAGACTGACTTCTGGATATGGTAGTGGAGTAATGAAAGGTACAATCAATGTACTTAGGGTGAATTGTTTTGCAAGCGAGCTATATTAAGACATATCTAGGTGCATGTAGTCCATATGAGGAGCAATGCTGCTTCTTATAGAGAAGGTTGTGATCCTGGAAGTCACAATTTTCCTTCATCTCTCTGTGGTCTTGTGCCAGTATGTAGCTTATTTGTATTTTTTACATATACGTTCTTCAAGCATAATTTCTTCAACAAATTAATACTCTGCGGGATTTATTGAAGGGTGCCTGCATCCTCCCTCACAAAAAGCTGGAGATAAGAGGTCTGTGAAACTCACTCTGCTCACACTATACGGTCTGTGCTAGGTTAATTCTGGCAGTAGAAAGTTATGTAATGTTGCCACCCAGGCTGGTGGTACACAAGGGTGCTGCACCCAGCACAGGCACTGTTTCTTGCAAAGTTAAGAGAGGAAAGAAGGCGGCAATGGTCAATAAATTTCTGCATCTGAATATCTATCAGGGTAGAGCTGATGTTTAAAAAGGAGGTAGGGAAGGACTGTCATGTTGAGCTGTGTAGACAGGCAATTTAGACACTGCTTTTGTTTGGAAGTAAGGATATGAATTATCAGCCATATTGTCCCATACTCTATGCCTAAGCTTGCTGAGGTCTCTGTGCAGCTGCCTGGATGCAGAGCAACACATTTGATAGTCTGGTCTGATGCTCAGTGTCCTGTCCTCCTCTTTTTTATCATCTTCATGCTCTATGTAGCGCTGCTTTACTTTGCTCCTGTAGTCTGTTTGTGTTGTGTGATGCTTATTCAAATCACATGCATTTTTTTCTGCTTGTAATAAATATGTATATATGCATGTGTGTGTATACATATCAGGGAGAACGAGGAGCTGCTTTTGCAGAAGGGCTCCTGTGGGGATGGTACTTTGCCTTTGGGAAGGTTGTTTTAGGCCTTAGTCAAATGAGTTAAACCGCTCGTCCTCATGTGTTTGGACCCTCCAGGCCTGCCCCTCTGCAGAGCCAAGCACGCTGCTCCTTTCTCAAGGAGAGCACTTCACGCCCACATCCCCAGACCTTTTAGACCTACTGCTAAAACTAGTTTCTTAAATCACCTATGATGAACTAAAGTGCCTTTGGTATTAGATGCCCAGATTCATTGTTTCAATACAGCCTAAATCAAAGTACGCTGGTTAGACAGCTCCGACTAGGGTATGATTCAGCCTGAATTTACTGACCCCTTCTCAATGTTAGGCACGTTTCTATGAAAGAAAATACAAATAGCTCCAATAAAAATATATATTTTATCTGAATAGCTTGTCAGAAATTTTTAGGATGTCTTTGATATTTGTTTTTTTTCCCTATAATCTAAGCCAAAATTATCATTAAAAAAAAAGTCAAACTAAAGGATTAAAGGCTCCTAAGAGCCTACATGGGGATTCCAGTTCCTTTATTAAGACGTAATTACTGGGCTTACACAAGCAATAATTTTATTTGGTTTCTTCAGATCTAAGGCCCCAGAGTAGGGAGCAGTTGGAATGCTACCTATGCCTGAAGACATGTCAGTTAAATTTATCTTTTTTTCAGTCTATCACCAGAGCACGATCTTGGTCTACACTCAGCAGTCTCAGTTAGAGTTTGGTGGTGTTTCATTTCCTCTCATTTTTAGCTGATGATACAGATTTCTTATATTTTATTTTCTTTTCACTTATTCAAACTTGTGGTTAGTCAGAAGCTAAAGCTGTTATATTTCACAATACCAATCTTGATACATAAATATAGGATCTAAGAAGCTAAAACTGAAAGGGGGAACAAAGGTCACTTACTTTCCTGGTCTGTCCTTACATCCTTTTGAAGCTATTAGAAATTTTGTCACTGCCTCTCAGGGGGAAAAGGAAAAGTAGTGGGCACTATTTTTAGCAGAGATCTCTTTTTTTTTTTTTTTTTTTCTCCTGAAATACAATTTATTAGAAAGTGAGATGTGCTTCAACTTCAGAGGTCAGAAAGATGCCTAAGCTTGAGTTAGCCTGCCTCAGGTTGCTGTAGAAGCAGGGGCTTGAAAAAAGGGAACCACAAAGTGTCTAATCTTTGATACATATTTCGGGGGACACAAATCCTTCTAGGAATGCTCTTTTGCACCGTGGGCTATGCAGGAACCCTCCAGTGACTCTGCAGCTGAGTTGCTCAAAGGCGCAGCTCCCCAGTGCCTCGAGCTGACAAAAACGTGTTGTGAACTGTCCCCTCCTGCTGGTGCCGGTGTCTGTGGGCCTGGGAGAAGCTGCACTACACTCCTTTGCTCAGGGTAGTTTTTGAGTGGCTCAGCACTTTGAACCAGTGTCCAGCCAGATGAGAAAATGAACCCCTCTCAAAGAGGGGTGCTCTCCCCAGAGCACAGGGGAAGAGGAGGCCTCTCTTATGCAGCCATGCAGATATAAAACACAAAGGCAAGATGATATATGTTGTCAATGGTGGTTTGCCGGTGGTAATCAGCTGCTACTTCCAAAAACAGACGTGCTCCATGGTGATTTTAAATTGCTGATATAGGCATATCAGTAAGAAGTGCAATGTATTTTCTCCTGCAGGTGTAAATGCCAGCATGAGTCTATAGTGTACAGTTCTGGTTCCTAAAAATTCTATAAAAAGTGCAAATCATATGAAAGTTGCACCTTTTAAATAGTGATATCAACTACAGAGTATAAGTGTGATAGCAGGGAACACTCAGACTGGGACTCAGTGATACAGCTGCATCCACATATGGGCTCATGTCCCTTATAGCTGCGTGGTTAAAACTGCATGCTTGCTGTGACATAAATCAGACTACTGCAGTTGTTTTTCATACGGACCAAGATAGCTATAACGCGGAATATGTTATGGGCCAGTCCCTCTGCTGATGTGGATCTGGCCAGACCATGTGGATCTCTTTGAGGGAGATTCTGTACAGCAGAGGATCTGATCAGCTCCTCATGGGGAGGAGGACATGCAGCATGCAAAGCCCTTCCCCCTTCTCCCCCCAAAACTGGGCATTAATTCTTTGATTATTGACTCATTTGTTTCTTTCTTAAGAGTGTTTAATCCATATACAGGGACCAATGTATAAAAGGGCTTGCTGAAGGATGGAAGCCTGTCCTCATTAAGAATGGTTAAATTGGTTAAGACCCCTTTTTTATCCTCAGCTCTTCAGAAAATAGTCAGATAGCTTTGTTTTTGTTGGAGAAGAGCCAGCCTATTCATCTGTCAAAAAAAGAGAGAAAGGAAATGTAATATTAGAATCAGCTTTAAAATAAGGTGGTAAATAAAGACCACCCCCGAAGACATAACACCCCCAGACTTCAGGAAAAAATGTAGTTAGATTCAAATATCACAGCTTAGAGTCATTTTTGTTTAGCACTTTTCTTAACTCCCATGTTTTAGCAATCTGCATATTAGTGTCCTGTATTTTGGTTCTTTGTATTATTTTAAACCCCTTAAAATTTGCTTTTTATTACAATATATCACAATAGCACCATTGAGTTGGTGACAGATTTTTCTAAATAACTTATTTTTTTTCTTATCAAAGACCAACCACAGGAAATCACATAAACTATCAGAGACTCTTTCCCCTAGAGTCAGTAGCACATTCATATTTTTCATATTCATATCGGCTGTCATCAGCCAAATTCTGCTTAGGATCAAGGAAGAGGAGGACTTTTTTATGTGGAAGGGAAAGACTGAACACAAGAAACTTAAAACGGGTAACATTTGTCTTGTTTTAAATCATCCTGCTTTAAAAAAATCTTTTAAAGCTCTTCATTTTCTGAATGAACAGAAAACATTCAGTTCATGTTCAAAGTGATGAACTTTGGAAAAAGCAAATTATCATATGTTGTTAATTCGCTCTTAAACAAGCACACTTCCAGCAGTCAGATGTCTTGAATTAAGGCATTATTAATCTTTCATGTCTAGAAAATGTGTGTACTGCTTTGAAAGTGTGGAACAAATGGAGCATTTTTTTTTTTTATTTTTCTTGAATATATATGCCTGTCCTATGTGCATATGTTTGATTAATATTTTACATATGAAGACAAAGCAGCAATAAAAGAAAAAGAAATGATGCAGGAGCTTGCTCAGTCTTACCAGTCCTTATTTACCCTACCTTATTCTGCAGCCTGTTTCTGCAGGTACCAGTGTGTTTTTAGCAGCAGAGTACCAGCAGCGTGGAAGCGTGTTGCAGCACAGGAATTTCAGTGCTCTGCTTTTCAAGTTTCCTGCTCTGGCTTCAAAAGAACACCTTAAACACCACTATCGGTATTTGTGAGAACACGTTGTCATAACAGGAAATCTTCTCTGCAGCTTCTCGGCTGAGGCTGGACCAAAGTCTAGGTAGTTCTTCAGCTTAGTAATGCCCCAAGCGTCGTACACTGCCCTCTGCTGTCAAGTGGTGAAACATCTCCAGAACATAAATAAGTGAACAAGCTCGTTACCCTTTATTAAAAAGCTGTTTCTGGATAAACACACTGCACTAGCAGTGCCTGCCCTGCTGCAAAGGTCTCTGTCCTTTCTGCCTGTCCTCCTGCAAGCAGCAGCGGATTCTTTGATTCAGACTCACAAAGAAGGTGCAACTACATTTGCTGAGTGAGCAACGGGGTGCACAGAAGAATCTTGTCTTGCTCTGTCAAACCTCTTTGCTCTCTCAAAAGCCCCAGTTCCCAGTTACTGCCTTTTACTGCTTTTTTTTTTTTCTTTTTTTTTTTTTTTTTAACCCAGCACATGGAGGATAAACAAATGGCAATAGGATACTCCTCTCCCAAAACTGCTGTGGCCCCAATGCCTAACGTCCATGTACATATCAGAAAAAACAACTGAAATCTAGTCAATTGATTTGTTATTTATGGTTATTTTAAATCCCTGTTGGCTGGTCCATAGCCCAGAGAGTCGTGTTGGTGTAGCAATGGGCTTTAGCCCAACTAAATCCATGCTGCTCCCGAAGAGAGACAGCATCTTTGTGGATGTTCAGTACTTTCTTCAAGTCTGAACATGAGGTACTGGAGAGCTATTGGGGTCCTTGTATGCCATGTATATTTTGAGGTGGCAAGAAAAGCAGGCAGCATACTCCATGTTACTGACTATTCCACTATTTGTCTAGCTTCATAAAATCCTTCTGAATTAAAACAATACGGAGACCTGCCACCTTCTACTGAACAGGGGTCTTGGAGAGATATGGGTTCTTTCCAGACACAGCGGAGACTAGTGAGCTCAAGAAAGCTGCCATCCTTGGGTTACCTTATTACTTCTAATATGGGTCACCTCATTTATAAACCTTCAGAAAAGGCTGTAATTGAGTCTGATTTGATTTTTGGCTCCTCTTTTCTTCCAAAGCATTTTCTCCATCTCTACTGATTGGCCTTACTCTTTTTCATGTGGAAAGTAACTGAGCAACAAATATTGTGTTCTTACTGCTCTTGGTAACATTTGCAGCAACTGGCAGCCTGGGATGAACGCTGTCCTAATCTCACGTCAGTTCTAGCAGGCCTCTTTAGTTTGGACTTGTAGCCTAAGCTCATTAACCTTAGTAGTTTTTTAATTCAATGTGCAATGTGCAATTTCTCTTTCAGCAAGAATTTAACAGTCTTTGAAAAGCATATCCAGATTTGATTTTTGCAGTGTCTTAGGTCATTCTGTTCTGCTAGTGTGATGGTATCTGCTGTTGCTTTGACACTGTAAGGAGAAGTGAATGCTAGCTGATTTTTTTTTATAATTGCTATTAGTCACAGTAAAAAGAATTTGTTTACTTCCCCTCTCCCTTTGCCCTGCACTGATTCTGGCTACTTGTTTATTCCTACAGATTGACTTTGGTTAGATTTCATCAGACTTTAATGCTTCCTGATCACAAATACCAATTTTGCATCAGTCCTGTGTTTTGTTAATGGTGACTGTCAAAATTTTTGTTTAGTAGGTTTTAGTAACAATCTTTCCTTGTTTTACTGCAAGAAGCTCAAATCACAAGCTTGAGTAGTCATTTTAAAATATTTAATTTACTAAACTGTTAGGAAAGCAGAGCAGTATGGTATGAGGGATGACGGTAAAAACCTCCAGAGTTCTTATCTGGGTTCTACCACCAAAGTTTCTCTCTGGCTGACAGCAACTTCTTTCAGCTTTCTGACCCTTTCTTACCATCTCTAAAATGAAAATGTGAAAAACAAAGCTTATTCTATCAACTCTCATCTGGAAGTCATTGAAAGTGCTCAAGAACACTTCATATGTATTTGAGCTACAGAATCAGGTCTTTTCTGTTCATTTTCAACTATCTCTGCTAGACTTCATAACACTACTCAATTGTTAGCAATGATTTTTTGACAATAACCTTATCAGTTCTTAATGGGAGTACAGGTAGGGAGTCAGTTGAGTAAGACTGTTTTATTGATATGTAATTGCTTCCCAGAGCAGAAATACACTTATTATTCATCATTTACGTGCACTTGAAATCAGCTGGAAACATATCCATAACTCTTAAAACAACTATATTATTTTCTACTGTTTCTCAAGGGAAATTTTATGTTCCTTTGCTTTCATTCCACTGTGCTTAATGCTCCTACCTTTGTGGTGCCCTAGGCTCTTACCAGTGTATTCCTCCTCTCTTTATGACATGCTGCTGGAGATTTCATGCACAGGAGCTTAGCATGTTAATTAGCAACAAAGCCATTTTTCCTCACTGGCCTGTGTTGCTGAAAGATAGCTGCAGTGATTACATTACAGCTGGTTGTTTTTCCTGAAAGTTACTGAAATGCATTTTTATTAGCCTCGCTATGCTGCTAGAGCGAAGATTATTGCAGTTCTTGAGCCAACTCCGATTTATAGTGTGGCACGCTATTATCACTCATAAGCTAACAGGGTTAGCAGTGAGTCCTTTCTCCAGCTGTAGGTGTTTACATAAGGTATTTCCTGAGAGTAGGACATAATGACAATCCATAGCAAGTTAATTTGATTATTATATGGACCATTAAATAGGCTTTAAATTGAAGTAGCAATAAACAGCATGAAGCTTTACTGTCATTTGGAAGGTTTGTGTGTTATAACTTCCCCATGCACCGGTAACTGACTAATTGCCATTTATTATTACCACCAAAATTAGGATGCTCTTGCTATGTTTCAGTAACTAGAAACATTTTCATTTGGTGTTTTTAAGTGGTGGGTGAGATCTAAACCCATGTGATAAATGTAGTTGAACAGAGACTTTTTATTTCCCAGCTCTGAAGGACTTAATGGCTAAAATATAAGGATTTGCAGATGAAATTAATTTAGTTTCTTTTTGAAGCAGAACATACACAATATATGAAGTTATTCAATGTGGTTGCAAAACCTAAGGAGGGAGCCTTTGGATGGGTGATTTTTTATCCTCTTCCTGTCTGTGCTGTTATCACCAGCTGACTGCTGAAAGATGTCACCTAGTCCTTCTCTTAGCTGCAGTGAAGACGCAGTCAATTAGCCTTTCTGATGATTAGATCTGCTAGGCACAGTTTCTTTATGATTGTTAATTGTGTGTGTGGTGGTTGTGCCATCCTATTACGTATTACAAATCCTGGTCATGACTTTGGTACTCTGCAGAACTGTAAATAAATACAGTTGCTGTGACATCTGTATTTCAGGAAGGGAACATGGGTCAATGGGTTTAATTCAAGACAGTCTTGCAAAAGCTTCGACACTTGAATGAAATGCTTTCAGTTTCCCTTGTTCCTGTGATTTCTGTGTAAGTTTAAAGTAAAGGGGTCCAACCCTATTACTAACTTGCCTCTCATTATTGTCATGAATGTGGTGGGGTTTTCTGCAGCATGTGACTAGGCCTGTGTGGGAGCATCTCTCCCCTCGATGTCATGCAATGGGCCACATGATGGGCTGTGTCTGTAGTTCCCAGTCTTATGACCCTTCTAGTTTTGTCACTCCAGCCATGTAGGGACCTCATTACAGGACATGTGCTAATTGGTGTCGTACTGAGGGGGAGGGCCACAGGGCTTTCAAGAAAGGGGTGATGTGGCACAGCTGGTGGCTTGGGCTTTTGCAGTCACTCGTTTCAGCCTAGTATGAAGAGAGTAGAAATGAGGTTGCTATGACTAAGCTTAACTTGGTGTTGATTCATTATGCAATGACTTGCTGCAAAAAACATTGTCTGCAAACACCATTGTGTCTTATTATTGTAGGTAGGAGTATAGCTCCTTTCCACTGCTACCTAGCTCTAGAAAACTGTTGTGGACCTTTTTATTTTTTCTTTTTAAGCTTTCAGAAGCTCTGTGAAAATGAGTTCATGCGTTAATTATACAATGTGAAAATGTAATTTCCCTTATTAGCTTCGAAGCTGAGACCCGTGACCCTAGGAGCTGTTCTGAATTGCAGTGAGTCAGTGAGGAGACCAGAGCTACGTGCAGTATTCACGTATTGTGCCCATGCCTACACTGCTCTGGGCTCTGTGCTCTCCCTGACAGCCTCACTCCTGGCTCGGGAGGACCAGCAAGAGCTGAAAATAAAAATGTCAGTTGTCAGGTTTTGTAATATCCTTTTAGTTAGGTGGTGGTTAGATAAAAAATAGAAATAGCAAAATGAAACCCCTTGACTGGAAGTCATGCTATTTTCACTTCTTAGTTTTCATTTTGGTCTCCATGTGAAGTTAGAGAACATAATTTCAGTAGATAGCTAGATTCCCAATTAGTATAAGTCAGCATAGGGTTCACTGAAAGACAGAAGATCAGTCTGTGGAAGTTAAAAACGTGGTGGACCACCAAGGCATGTGCTACATTTTGAAAGCAGTTCTTTGAGTCTGAATAGCATGTCGAATTGCCCAGCCTGACTTTAGAGACAGCACTCCGTAACAAAATAATCATCTTAATCTTATCATGTCCAGTGTGATCTGGAGAGAACATGGACACAACGTTCCTTCCATGCACTGCTGCTGTGTCTTTGCTTTGGGAACTTACAGTCAGTGCTCTCTCAAAGCTAAGGTCCTAATTCATTTAAATTTTACTTAACTGCTGATGAATACTTTTGACTGTTGACAGCCTTTGCTATTTGAAAGCCTGGGGTTTTACAATGCATTCGTAGCTGCTGTTTTATCTCTGCGCGCAGCCTTTAATGGACTAGGAGAACATCCTCAGCTGGCAGAAGACAGTGTAATTTTTACTAAGGCAATAAATATGTGTTGATTTATTATAGGTGAAGATCTGGCTTTTCTTAAGATTAGACAGGATTAAAAAAAAGCTTCCTGGGGTATTTTACAGGCAGAGTTGTAGCAATGACCCTAATGATAGGCATGCAGCCAAACTCCAAGCAATGACTGCTCCTAGCGAAGAGCTGTTCTGCGCAGCTAATGCTGTTCTCCACACAGTAGTGCAAGAGGGTCCTGCCCTGAGCCTAGCAGGCAGCTGCAGGGGTCAGATGTGGACAACGAGATGGTCTTTCTGGCCTGCCACAGCTTCCCCAAAGAAACAGGGACCGGCTGCCTACCGGCAGCTGGGGCGGGCCCAGAAAGGGCCATCAGAAAGGCCTGTGATGTTGTATTTGCCTCCTACAAGAGCTTGACAAGCTTGGTAAGAGCTGTGCGTGATGATGGGGAGTAGGGAACTAAATGTGAGTGAGAGGACTGAGGTCCTTGAGTGGAGTTGAGTCCTCCCCTGGTTTCACAGCAGTTGCAGGTGGACCCCACTGAGTGTAGCTGACGTGACATCTGCCCCAGGAGCCTGGACAGAAACAGCTTCTGCCATGATGTGGTCCTCAGTCTGGAGGGACAGTGGGGCCTGTGAGTTCCTCCCAGTCTGGGTTGTGTCACGGCAGAGCTTGATTTCTGTATCTGGTGGCCAAGTCCCATATGTTTTGTAATGTCTTGTATACACTCAAATGGAAGAGTGCAGTGTGATCAGCTCTGAGCACTCCTTCTGCCTCGCGATACCTTGCTGCCCAAACTCATGGGGAGTCCTTGTCCCGACAGACTGAGGACAGTCTTGTGCCCTGTGTTGGGAGCTGTGTTCAGAGGCCTACTGAGCTGTGGGAGAACTGGCACCACGGCTGCTTTTCTGACTGCCCATCATTGGCATTTTGCTAGGCACCAAGCGCCGTGTTGCATGCGCTGAGTGCATACCCCTCAGCAGGAGAGAGCATGGGCCGGGGGTGGCTGAAAAGCCTGAGGCGGTGGGAGGCACCTCTCAGGGAAGCACCGTGCAGCGGCAAGGGACACGCTGTGCGAGGGCAGCCGACCCGCCAGAAGGGAATGGTTTACTCATCTGCTGAGAAGCTCAGCTGAGGTCATGCCAGCATGCCTTGAATCAGTTCCTTTCGTGCCAACTTTCTGAGTTACGTCCCCTTTGAGACACAAACGTCACTTCCAGATTAGGGTGGCATTAGATTATTCCTTGCCTTTATGTGCGGCTGAGTTTGGGGAAATCCATCTGAATCTCTTTTTTTCCTATCAACCTTTGGTTTATTGGGCTGATGAGCTTTTGTGTCCAGTGACTGGCAGTTCCTGCAGTAATGATGACAGTCGTGCTGTGAAGCAAAGGGATAGAGAAAAGTCACCTAGCTTTGCCATAGACTATTGGCAAAGATTATGAATATACAAAGGTACTGGAGCACACTTGCTGCTTGCATAAAGTCAAGAGGAGAAGCTATCAGAGTTGTTAACATCTCTCAAATACATGATCCTTCCAGAGCTTCGTCTCACTCCCATGCCATGATATGTTGCCGCAATGACCTAGGATTAGTGGCACTGCGCTTGGGAGATCATCTTGTGCCAACGGGGAGAATTTGTCAGCAATAAGAGGCTATAACAGAATAGCAATGCTAGAAATATATCAGAGCTTTACAGTTAAAGTCACAGGGATGCAGCACAATTCTTGCCCCTTATGAGCCACCCTTTTAGAATAGTTTTCTCTGGTTTCTCCTCACCACACTGGCACATTAGTGCAGTGTCCTCACTGATGGGTGGGTTCTTGAGTCCACCCTTTTATAGCCAGTGGAATTTGTGTAAAAATGTTTAGTTTCAGTGGGCTACTGATGACAATGTTTTTAGTATCAACCGTGATAACATCTTCTCAAGGAAACAGCTTTTTCTAAGGCAAAATATGTTCAGCTGAAGTGTGTTGGTCCAGCACTCCTGGTGAAATGTAACATGAGAGAAAGTAACATTCAGAGGAAGTTTCTAGGGAATAATGGCTTTCATTCTGTAACTCACCTATAATCTAAACCCACAGGAACCCTCTTGAATTGCAGGCTTAGATGATCTAAGTGGCCTTTCATATCATTTTAAAAATATTTTTACTTTCTTCTTTCTTAACATTTCTTAAATTTCCTGTAATAAAAAAGTCCCATATTTGCCAGCTGTAGTTTTGTGATGTAAGTTTAGGTGAAAGAATTTCATAGGTGTTGCAACACTTGTGACCCCTGTTTGCTGGTAGTTCTCTTATTTCTGCTTATTTCAGAGCAATTCTGCTTCTGGTATTTCTCCAGGATTTCTTTTTGGGAGAGTGAGCGAAAAAAGGCACATCCTGCTTCTTCATTTACCAAAACATTATGCTTCATTCTTATCTTTCTACTTTCCTCATATATGAGATGTCTACTCTGGACCAAGTACCTGTACTTTTACACTATTTTGTTTGTTGCAAGTTCATTTGCAAGATAGTCTGTGTTATCTCAACCGTTTGAAATAGTATCATGTTGAAACTTGGCATGCAAGTTGCCAGCTTGGAGTGACATTAAAAAAATAGCGTTGCTTTGATCTCTTTGGCCACGTTTGATATGTTGCCCGAGGGGGGATTAACACTTTCATGTTCAAATTTGAGATCATCTCCCCTTCCCCCCAACAACTCCAAAGAGCTCTGTGGCTTTTTGATATTCTGAAAGACGCTTTTGATATAGGATGAGCAATGTAATATTTAGACTACACAGTCTCTTACCATGTGGTAGTAAGTTGTGCTTAGTGAAAGCAGAACCTTGTTTCCCTGATTGCTTCGGAGAAGCATCCAGCATTTCAGATTATTGCAAATTACTTCTACACTTCATAGGACTGCAAAATTAGACTAGATAATCTTACAAGAATAAATTGCCCTTAATGTTTCCAGTAATTTCTGGCTAGGCTTGAATCACTCCTGTAAGAGTTCACAGAGGATTTTTCTCTGAGCTGTGTCTTGAACCTCCGAAATCAAAGGCGAGTGAAAATGAGAAATAATTTATTACAATAATAAAAGTGGGTTACTGCTGTCTGACTGACTGGGGGGTGCATACAGAAAGGCTCCTAGTCTCAAGAAGTAATGCAGGATATTGCAAGTCCTGTACCTTTTGAGTGAGGAGGAGATGGGAGGAGTGCTATCGCTTGGAAGGGAGTAGATGGATCGTTTCCTCTTAAAGCAACCGGCAGTAACTCTGTAGGAAAGAGGCAGTGAAACTGCACGTCATCTTTCCTGTACTGATAACCTCATTATTTTAATGTATCTGAATTTTGTATCACTTCCTGTGTGAAGGCTTGGACAAGCTGATTTGCACGAGCCAGCTTCTTCATGTACATTGCGATGACAACTGCTGTGAATATATGTTGGACTCCTGCTTACCTTCCAGGTTTTAGAGGGGTCACGTAAGACGGAAATTGCATACAGTCAGGGTCTGTAAATTGCCTTGAAAAATAATAGGTGAGATTTTAATCCTGCTTAAACAAAAAACAAACAAACAACAACAACAACAAAAAAAGAAAGAGAAGAAATGAAAAACTTCACTATAAACCAGCTTATATGGCAACCAGTGTCAAATGATATTGATAGTACGGTAACAATTCCACAAGACAAATGGGCTTTGACGGCGGATGACTGTCATGCTGCTGGTCTCCTCGCTGCTGTGCTCAGCTGCACTGCCTTGACTTGCAGGGAAAATGGCCTGAGCCCTGGTCCTGGTCATCGCTCCTGAGAATGACTGGTTGGTGTCAGTAGATTTATTCCAGGTTTTTGTCCCGTGCAAATGAGAGATGAATTTGGCTGCTAGGGTTAGAAGTGTTTCAGGCTTGCCAAGCCAACTGTTTCAAATATCCATAAAAATATAAATTGCGATGACTTCTCCAAGGTGACTGTGGTATTTCTCTGGGAGGTTTTCTAGCTGAAGGAAATTTTGCATCTTGGCTTTTGTGAAGCATTGTTTTACTGTGTGCTTGCACTGTCTTGATCTCAGAACACAGATCTTTCTAGGCAATTGGTGAGGTGGTAGCAAAGGACCGTGATGATAACAATTCAAGCTCTGTGTGAGTTATCTTACACTGGGCAGATGTTTCCAGACCTTGTTCTTTAATCACTTCTTGGGGAGTTCTCTGGAGTTGTTTTCAGTCAGATTTATTTTTGGATAAAGGCAAGATTTTCTCTTTAGAAGTATTTTTGATGAATTAGATGATGAAAAGGAACTGAAGAGCTGTATTTCAGTCAAGATATTCTCCCATGCCTGTGATAATGGCTTGGTGGAATTAACGTTTTTCTGGTCAGTATAGAACAGGTATTTTTATGTCAAAAGCAAAATAATGTGTTTTATATATATATATATACATATATTTAGTAATTAAAAGATTTAGATACAAATATATTATGGAAGATAATTTTCTTCCAAATCTAGTTAAAAAACAGTATGCTCAACCCAGGCATGGGATACATAATTTCATTATTTATATTCTTTTGGTTTTGTGTTCGTGGTTTTGGCAGTACATCTGAAAATGAGATGTTATGGGGAAAATCAAAATCAGAGACCCTTCAAAACTTTATTTATAATGGCAAGCTACAACAATTTTTCTGACTGGGTTAAAAAGAAAGAAATTGCTGTATCAAAGATGGTCTATTTCATCTTTGGTAAGGAAAGTAAGAAAAAAAGGATCTCTCCAATTGTCATTAAATATCCTGGGTAATTTTGTGGCAGTTGTGTTCTGCTGCCATGACCAGTTGCTCCAGGGACACTTGCTATTTCAGAGGTCCTTTGTACTTCCCACTGATCTGCCCTTTATTTAAAGACTACGCTGGGCAGAACCACCACCCTGGAGTGGGAAAAATGCCCCTTTCCCTCACCCCGTGCTCTGCTGCCCTAAGGAATTGCCTGGTTCATGCAGGAATTGTCAATCCTGCTACAAAATCATAACTGTCCGGATTTCTTTATGACAGTGTAGATTCCCACTGGCTCGGGTATTCTTTTGAGTGCTTAGTGTGCTCCATTTCCTAACCTTAGAAGATCAGCCATGGGGTTTGGCTTGCAAGCCCCCAAATAACTGTTTCAAGACACAGTAAAAAGAAAGCACAGCAGTCCACCCTGTAATCAGGAACAGACCGATGGAGAGATCCAATTTAGCCTTCTGTACAGCAGTATTATACTTACATAGATTGACAGGAGTCCTATGGGTAATGAGTTCCTGAGGCAGAGTAGTGTACAGCCATGAATATGCTGGTAAATAGGAATAAATCAACAGCTGGTAAATTGGAATGGGGATTGCACTTCATTTTTGCTGCTGAAATGCTAAGTTTCATCAATTAGTTCCTTGGTATGCCTTGCCCACATGAGGAAGGTTCTGCATCTACTCTAGCTCCTCTACACTTTATATGTGTTGTCCCAACAATCCTGACAATGTGATTACCTCCTTTCCTTTTTCTTTTCTTTCTTTCTTATCTATATTTTTTTAGACAAGGACATAGTGTATTCAGTTAAAGGTGATATATTAACTCTGTCCATTTCATATGTAAATAGTCAGTTTCTTTTACCACCCCTATCCTCTGACAAAATGTGTTCTGGTGTGTGGCTTGCATCTTGCTTGTGTGCAGCCCTAGCCTGTCAGCAGGATGACCTAGTCAGAGTGGTGGGGGTAGAGTAGCCATGAAAGGATAGTTAAATTCCCTGCCATTTATCACAACTTCATGCACTCCCATGCACCTGAACAAAGAAACAGGCAAGGGAATTGCTGTGGTAAACTCCCCAAAGCTGTGGTCAAAATAAATATTTCAACATGAACCCACTGAATCGTGATGGAATCCAAACCAACGACTGTTGTTCAGGATCTGCTGATTTGGCAGGGAAGCCCTACTGTTGTGGCTGATTCTGGACCATCCTCTGAGATGGAAAGCAAAAGTACCAGGCCTTAGATTGCATCGATTCTGCAGCTGTCCCAGTACAAAGTTGGTTTTGAAATAATGGGGAAAGGACTCGGACATCTGCTAAGTTCCATATTGTCTTAGAGATTTAGAAAAGCAAGAATGTAAGAATTATAAGGCTGGTCAGATTTATAATCCAGAAGGAGCAGTGCTCCATCTCTGATACTTTCCCTGTCTCAGAATGAAGAGAAAAACAGCAAAGATGTTAGACAGCAGAGATTCTCCTCCATGCAAATAATAATAATAAAAATAAAAATAAAGAACTCTTAGATAACAAAGAAAAGGTTATCCATTGCTGGAATAACAAGATTAATTCTAATATCTTTAACAGCCTTGAGGTAGCCATAAAATGTTTTTTTGTTGTTTTGTAAATTTTTTAATGTTTAGCTCACTTCAGAGACTATTACCTTTCTGCAAAGATGAGATGTAGCAACCATACTGTGGATAGATGAAATATTTTTAGTACTAGTTAGATAATACACACTGTCTTCTCTAAAGAGTTTGAACTTTTTTTACTAAATTAACTAACTAAAAGTTTACTAAAAAAAAATCAAGCGTTCATTTTTTATTATACACTCATTTCCAAAAGGTTTGTTAATATATAGAAATCATTTAATTAGTTGCCTCTACCAAATAGTTTCTATGTCCAATCATTTACATGTGAAAAAGTCCATTATTTATTACACAATGCATAGCTTATACAGAAATCCAGAGTCAAAAAGTTGAGACAAATTGTAGTGCATAAAGCCTTGGTTTATGTCATTTCTGGTCAATAGATTTTGCCACTCACATGAATATGCGGGATTTTTCTTATTCAGACAAGCATGGGTGAGCAGTATCAGGCTCCTGTTTCCTTTCAAATTTCTGTGGCTTTTGTTTTCTTTTATGTGCACTTTTTGAAATCCCTTAGTTTCTTCCTGCTCACAGATGGGCAGAGAGTATCTCTGCTTTCCACCTCCTGCTAGGCTATTGCTTAAGCAAGTTATCCTCATTGCATTCTAATTATCAAGGATATCACTGAAAATAGGACAGATAGCAGGATTGCAGATAAGTAGTCCTTCCCAGAAGCATCAAACTGTGAGTGTCGATAAATGTAAACAGATAGGTGAATATTCTTCAAACTGGTATCTTCCTGCCTGTCTCCTGGTGGAACTGTTATATGTCCATCAAGTGAATCTTGTTGGTTTATGTGGTTTGAATTCCCTTGGCTGGTACAAAATAAGGAGGGAGTGTTTACACAAGCAATAACAGAATGGGAGAGCAGCAGGAACCTGTAGCAAAGGAGCTTGTGGCAGTCTGGAGGTTTCCATTTCTTTCAGCAGCTTCAAATGTGGGAACAATGAGGAGATTCACTGCAAATCTCAAAGGAAAATGCTGATGCAGAAATGCCCCAAAACTTCTGAAAACAGCTTCTAAGGCTACTGGGAGCTCAGTTTTTGTCTTTGAGGTTTGGTCCATTGGAATTGCTGCCTCCGAGATTATACTGCTCCTTCACATTTGCTATAAGATGGAAATATTCATCACCACCATGATTTCTAAACATGATTTTATAACCACATTTTTCCAATATCCATGCTCTTGTGTTTGGATCTTGTTGCTGTCCTAAATCTTGCTCCAAATAACCACTTTTAGCCAAGAGTATTGTGTTGCAGCCGTTAGGTGCCCGAAAGAGGAACTTCTGTGTGTTCAGTGGTGATAATGATTCCGTACAGCACTGAGGTACTGGCAGGGTCGATCAGCAAGCTGTAGGCCTGAGCTTACAGCTGTGCACACTGCAAAGGACAAAGTTTTGGCTGTGCTTTTCCAGCTGTCTGTGTAGGCAATGTTTATTTATTAATCCCTGGAGGGGTTCGCTGCTGTGAGTATTAACTTTGTAATTCATGATGAAAAAGTTTCAATTTTTAAAAGCTATAGGGAGACATGGAAGAGACAACTCATACCTCTGCCATTTTAAGATCATTGGGTTTTTTTATGACACACTATAAGGTATGTCATCTTTTTTAAAAATTCCCAGATGGAATTTAAAAGTTTCAAGATGGAACTGAAGAAAGTCAAATTATCCATTTAGAAGAGGGGCACGAACACAGAATATAGAGTATATGGGAAGAGGCCTGAGAACCCATGAGTTTAAGCAATTGAAATTGTGAGCTAATGGTGGATCACGCACCTGTTCACGCATGTGCCTTACCCCAGCTCATGTCCTAGCACGTGTCCCCCCTCTCCCCTTCTCAGTCTCCGAGAGCCAGCTCTTTCAGGAGCGGTTTGTGTGTGTGTTTACAACCAGTTGCCAGTAACACTCTTTAGAAACAAAAATATGACCTTTGAACAAACTCTGTTTAGCTTCTGGAGTAAGGAGCTGCTGGAAAGCAGACTCTCTGGAGGAGTATCATAGTTTGATGGACAAGGATCCCATTTAAACTCCTACTTTCTCATTCAGACCCTGATGCTTTTCCCTTCTTCTCTCCATAGGTAATTTGCTGTCTTTTCTTCTTCTTCTTCACAGATCTCTGACTTTGAGCTCAACACGGTATTAACAGCATCTGCCCTTTGTGTATAGCAATCGACATCAAAACTGCCACAAATGCCCCTGTGATCCACTGCTATTAAATACAGCTCTTTGGGCGCGGGTGGGAGGATGGCCGCAGCTCTTGTTGGAGCTGACGATAGGCTGCGTGTGCAGAAACAAGATGAGGGACCAGATTTGCTCAGCTGTGTTTATGCTCCCGCCCACATGTGCGCCCGTACAAGCATCCCGAGAGGCGAATGTCAGGCTAATCACAACAGCACTGAGGATGCCGAAACCTGAACCAGCTGGGGCAAGGCTCGTCACGCCTCAACCATTATTGTTGTTGTTTCAATTTGTAAAATTAGCCTCTGCTGATGGCTCTGCCTACAGCTGCCTCTCTGCTCGCCTCTAGCGCCTGCTCCTCTGGTGATCCCGCACAGGAAAACTGGGGATTGCTGCCTCCGGTGCCCCGGTCCCTGGTGGGATGCTGTGGTCTGAACTCGGTGGGGTTCTCGCCCTGCGTTCTGCCACCAAGATGTGTTCTTTGAATTGCAAATGCTTTCAAGAGTTTCTTTTGGAATATGAAGGGTTCTTATCTGGTCAAATCACTCAAAAGGGGAATGTAACCATATGCTGCTGCGGGAACTCCCAGTGGTGCCACCGGTCTGTTTGTTAAAATTGCAGGGCCTTGTCTAACTCCAGGCTGGTCCCAGGTAGGGTTTTACTCACAGAATCATCCAACCCTGCTCAGAGGGGGCTGGACAGCCTGGCAGTGGCTTCTGTGATGCCCGTCCTTTAATTTGGGTGCATCTTTGTCCTTGTGGGTCATGCAGTGTCCATCCTATTGGCTGCCAGTAGGTCACCATTCACTGTGACACGTAACGGTATCTTGTCTCGGAGCTTTAAGCAAAGAGATGTTGGTCTGCCTCATTCCATAGTAAGGGCAGTAGAATATGTGTGCTAGCGTTTTGACATGTGTTGATTAGTTTAGAGACCAAAAAAATTAAGTGAAAAGTGAAAAATAAAGCATGATGAAATTGAAAGCAGGTAGTGCCCAAAACAGCTTAATCGGAACCTGTGAACATTCCTCCCTCAGGGCAAGGCTGTTTCTTACCCCATTCTTATTCCATCTAACAGTCTTTCTGAGTAAGAAAGCAAGTGTCAGTCCTGCTGCCAGATTTTGTTGTTCATTGTACACATCAGTCACTTTGGCTTTTGATGGAACAGAGAGAAATGATAGGGCTGTGCGAGTGGAGAAAAATCTGATTATTTTGGTGCCCTCAGAAAGGGAGGTGTTTGCTCATTCTCCTGTGGGTTTGCAGGGTCACCTGCTGCAGTCTTGGGCTTGAGTCCTGGTGCTCACTTCTGCTGTCCGGGGCACAATGCTCAGCGTTGTTTCTGCCACGTGTTCTCATAGGCCAGGCCCTTCTCAGGGAAATATCACAACATGCAGCAGGCTCAGGATCTGCAGAAAAAGTGCAGAAAAGATGGGACAAGAGGAAGATAGGGAGAGAAGGTAGCACAGGCCGAGCAGGGCTGACCTGTGGCTCACTGGTTGCAGCAGGGCACTCTGTGAACGTCTCCTTGGGTTCAACATGCTCTTGTCGACCACCCCAGGGATCCTGGCTGGGAAACGTTTAGGGCAAAAGAGAGGCTTTTCACTAACTTTTCGGTAAAGGATCCAAGAGGTCTGCTGCATGCTGCAAGCCTCAGAGCAAAATGAAGAAGAGTTTTTTTTTTTTTTGTAGTAGTAGAAGCAAAGATTTATAGTGTAAACACAAACACGCTGAGCTGGTTACCTAACGGAGCGCCTGCGTTCTGGCACACACTTCCCCGCCTGCTTACTCTTCGCACAGCTGCCGGCTAGCACCAGCAGCCCCTCTCCTTCGGGCTTCAGCAGCCTCCCCCTCCTGTCATACCCCTTCTCCCGGAGATCACTTATGGCTCTGCACCAATTCCCTGCTGCTGAGCTCCCAGCTGGCGTTAATAAACAGACCTTAGCTCTTACAACACAGCGGTGACTTGAAATTATGCCCTACACCTCCCTGTAAAGTGTCTATCCTCAAAAAGCCTTGCTCGTTAAATGTTACTGAAGGAAAGTGCTGCCTTTCTGACCTTGCTGTATGTCCCAGTATAAATATATTGCTCTTTTGGCCAAGAAGCAGGGTTTCTCAGCCATATAACCTGTATATGAATTCAGAGGCTGCATTAAAAGTCATTTATTTGCCCTGTTTTGATCTCACACTGGTTTTACACTAGGCTGATTCTGCTTCCTCAGTGCTGATCTTGGTGTGAGGTTAATCGGTGTATGTAAAGTGAGCATGATGATCTTTCACTTCAAAGTGCGCTTGGGAATTTGCTGATCTCCCTAGAGGTCTGGCCAGCTTTCATCTGTGTGCTCCTGGGTCGCTCCTGATTGTTTTTGCAGACACATGCCTCCAAGGCCTCTCCTGCTCGGAAAGCTGGCTTTAATAACACCACGTGTCCAATATGCACCTCAACCTGGAGAGATCTAACTTAAAATATACTTTTTCTTGCTATAATGGTTCTTTTTATTTACTTAAAATATATCCTTCTGCTTTTTAGTCCCACAGTTGTACTTCCTAATTGTTATATGAACCAGATTGGTTGATTTTTTTTCCCTCTTTCCCACTCCCTTTCCACTCTCCTGCTCAACCACATATATGCACATTTTATGCAGGTGGGGTTAACAGTGCTTAGTGCTGGGGTCCGCCCTACCAGCAAGCACTCCCGTGGTATGGCGATGCTATGGCCATGCATCCTTTCCCATCGCTCTGCAGATGTTGAGCATAGACAGTTGCCTCAGCATCCCTCTGTGATGGCAGGGCAGGACCTCCTCAGTGATGGTCTCAAAACTGTGTTTGTCACTTGGCATCTTGAAAGGAGGGAGAGAGTAACCTGCAGTTACTGTTGTGACTGCAGTGGAACTGACTGAAGACACCAGTTACAACAAAGCTGACTATTCAGGGACTTGCGGTAGCTGTAGTCATCCAGACACTGCATCTGATATGGGTTGCAAAACCTGCTTGAGAAGAAGGTTATGTTTTGTGCTATTTTCTTAAAGGCAGTACCCCATGCTTTTGCTACACTTAAATGACTGTCCTGTGGTTTCTAAGTAGAAGTTGTTTGGGTACCCAAACATTCTAGATTTTACGTTATTGAAAGTAATAGTGGTTCTAATACTTTAAAAATGCAAGATGTAAATACTGCTAAAATTCTCACTCCTGCTGATGGATTATCCTTTCATTTGCAGATAATCTTGTCTTTGTTGTCCCTAACTGATTTGGACAGCATGACCCAGGCTACTTGGGTCTTTTTGCTGCCTCTGCAAGATGTTGCCCTGAGCGACTGCTCCATAGACTGCTGCTTGCAGCTTCCTAGAGCTTGTTTCTCAGCAGAGATTTACTTTGCTAAATAGAGGATGGTATCTCCTATCGTTCTTGGATTCAGTTAGTCCTTGGATTAGTTAAGGGCTGACACGACCTGCCTTTAAAAATACACTTGGATAACTTAGCTTTTTAAAAACTCTTTCTTGGATCTTTTTTAAAGATTCATTCTTTAACTATATCTGGTAAAAGATATTCTTCATGATCAGATCAACCACACTTTGCTGAGAAAGCTTGCCCTGGGGTTATTTATAGAATTAGAGTTATTAACATTTCTGGCTCTTGTTCTCTCTGTATAAGGCTAGGACACACTGGGATGAAAACAGACCTTATCCTTTGGTCATTCACAAGTTTTTTTCCAAGAAGTGGGAAGGGACTTCTATGAGTGGCTGTAAAAACCAATCTCCTGTGCAAAGCAGGTCCAGTTGGAGAACGTGGTTCACAGCATTTATAGTTGGATTTTTTGTTTTAGTGGAAAGTAAAGCCATTGTGAGTAGCTCTTAACCTAGATTTCCCATTCTGACCTCCAGTCCTCAGCTATAATCTTTTCCCTCTTCAAAATTCTGTTCTGTGGACAGCACATCTAGAGAGATGTACAGTGGAGGAAAAATATACTGGCTCAGCTTTCCCTAATACATTCTCAGAGCTAAATCCATGGGGCTTTACTTCTTTTTAATCAGAGAAGATGAAGGCAGCTGTGATGTTGAGGCTCACTGAGGACCCTGGGATCTCCCTCTTCATAGGAAGAGATAGTTTTGCTTGGCAAAACTACTTTTTTAACTAGTACAATTCAGCATGGGGCAGTACGTGGCCTACAACACCATGGTCTATTGCAAGTTGTCAGGAAATATTCCCTTGGTCCTAAGTGTCTGATTAGAACACGTACAGTGTGCAGAACTCTAACGATTCTCTGATTCTCTTCGGGGTGCTGCTGAAATGCAACAAGGAATGGGTGGCCTGTCTGGGCACTTATCATCTCCGCAACTATCTTTATTGTTCAAAGAGCTTCCTGTTCTTCCTTTTTTTTTTTTTTTTAACTCATCTGGTCCTAGTTTCCTTTCAGGAAGCCTTTGTGTGCAGTTCCAGCTGCTCCTCCTTGCCCAGATGACACCCGTTACGTACATATCCGGTGAAGCTCTTCCTTCTGGTGGGTTGCTGGCTCTCTGTGAAGCCCACACATCACCTTAGTGGCACAGATGGCAGGCGTGGGGTTAGGGTTCCTTCCCTGTGTCTCCATCCCACGTATGCATTTTTGAGGATTTTTCAGCAACAGAAAACTGCAGATCTTCAACTGAGCAAATGTAAGGTTTTAGGAAGATTTTCAGTTGTTATATTTGGGTTTTTAGACATGGTCACATTGTGTTTGAATCATGCTGACAACTCTGTAGAGGAGGAAACTAAATAACTGTTCATCTGCCAGCAGTGACTTTTTTACAACACGTAAAATGCTTCTACTTTAGAGGAGATTAAAGTAACTACTTGTTCACTTTTTTTGTGGTTAGGAAACCCCTTCCTATTCACTTAAAGGCACTGCCAAAAATTGAAATAGCTGTATTTGTGGAGACTTGAAATGTCTAATTTCAGTTGAATAAGCAGATCCAGACATTTCATTAATGTGCCTAAAACAACAACCTTCATTTAAGGGAGTGTAACAAAAGTAAACAGCTCTAGAAAAATAAAGTATTCATTTACTGAAAGATTTTTGTTAAAGAGAATTCCAGAGCACATGGACCTCAGAAAGTTATGGGGGAGATAATGACTAACATGTTCTCTGGTAACACCTTTTACAAATTTTCTAGAAAATAGGCCATGGGTCAGGAATTGAACCATGCCTTGAACTCTAGTTTTCTCCTCTCCTGTGACAGTCTCTTTTACTTCCTTTATTGTAACAAAATATAGTAGTATTTTATTTGGATCCTCAAAGCCAAACGGGTCACAGAGACATTGAAACTTAGTGGGCATGAACAAATCCCCATGTGTCTGATATTCCATTACCTTTCAGCAAGTGTCTTTAAGACCAGATTGAAGCCAGTATAAAATCCAGCCATTTTCATTCAGTTTTGCTCCACTGTGTACTTACATAGACTTACATGGTGCATAGCAAAAGGTAGCCATGCTCTGAATAAAAATATCCCTACTGATTCACATAACTTAGGAGCCCAGGAATGAATTCAAGTTCTTTTGAGGACAAGCATTTTCCAAAATCTAAATACATTTTTTGTTCTTGTTTTAGCAATGTTTGAAATGTTATGCGAATAATTTTTCTCATGGCATTTTGGCCTTTCCACTTCTGGCATGAAGCAAAACAGAATGCAGAGACTAGAAAACATTGCTCAAATGAATTCAGCAGCATGAGTAAAATATACTGCTTTATGGATATTCTATAGATGAAAAAAAAAGGACTGTGACTATAGTAGGGAAAGATATTTGCAGAGGGAAGCTCCATCTTGCAAATTCAAGAGCTAGTGTAATTAGCTCTTCTCTCCACCCTGCTAGGCTGAAAGCAAGCCCCAAACTCCTGGAGACTGTCATGTCCCAGTGCTCAGAAGCTGCTGTGCTGCACCTCGGATGAATCACCTTACCTGGCATGGAAATAATACAGATGAACTCAAATCCAGCACCAAATTGCTGGAACAACAGGCAAAAATCAACAGTCTGGATGCTCTGGACAGCTACAGCTTGCTTCTCTGGAGGAAACACACTGAAAAATGGCACAGCTACTAGAATCCTTGATACACCCTTTCCTTCCAGATGCTTAAATAGATAAAAAGAAACTTCCTGAACAATGCTCAATTTGTAAGCTTGTAGAGAATTGGATAGCTGTCTAACTCTAAATAGGTCTAGCAAATATGTCTAGACTCACAGCCTCACGCTGGTTTGTTGCTGGGGCTCCTACATGTTGCTGTAAATAGTATTTATGTGACTAGCTACAAAATAGCCCCTAGTTTTCTTTTGCCTTGTCTTTCCTGACATGATGCTACTCTATTTACTTGAGAGATTAGCTGTTCTTTTGGGGCTATGCACAGGAGTTGCTATTTTCCAAAATTTTAATGCACTCTTCAAAAGAGCATCCTTTGAAATCCTTAGACAGTGATTAGGACTTAGAGATGAAGCTGTCACAGTGGTCTCCTTGGTATTGATGCAGAGATAGCTGACTAGTTGTGTTGAGATGCTGCTTAAGGTATAGAACAACTTTGGAGAGGGATTTTAAATATTTTATTTGAAGTTTGATCTCCTTTCTCCAAGTTCTTGTCCATTGTCTCTTTTCTTTTTACTGTTATTGGGTGCTACAGAAGCAACATGAAGGCTGAAGGGGGAAGAAATCACATGGGCCTGAATTTAAAGGCAAAGTGGCATTTCAACAACAAGATTCTCAGAAAGAAATCAATGGCTCATCCTCCTTCTTTTTGCAAACAGACTCCAGACTCTGCTTTATGCTGTTTCATGATTTAGTTTAACCTTCACATTCTGTGGTTTGATCTACTCATTTATTTTCCTGTCTGTGCTTCAGCCTGTAGGATGGCATAACCAAAAGGGTCCTTTGCTTCCTTCTTCTTTTTATTTCTTGTATTCATTTCAGAAGAATGTAGCATTTTCTTCTTCTCTAACTTAAAACTTTAAGTTGAAGTCTATTATGAAGAAGAGAAGAAAACTGTTTAAGACTCATTTTTCCTCCAGGAGAAAAAAATTCCAGCATATCCTGTTAGAAGAGGGGAAGAAGAACAGACACAAGTCTTCTGGCAGTGTTACAGGTTTCTTCTCAACATTAACTCCATTCTTTGTAAAGGATATAGCTGAAGAAAGGAGGGAATTAAATGAAATGAAATGGGAGAAATTGAAATGTAGCACGTATAGGATTCACCATGGATTCACCATGGATTCACCATGGATTCACCAAGGGGAAATCATGCTTGGCTGACCTCATAGCCTACTATGATGGGATGACCGGCTGGATAGATGAGGGGAGAGCGGTGGATGTCATCTACCTTGACTTCACCAAGGCTTTTG